>JAJMCZ010000122.1:0-44094 GCA_030573245.1 Ascobotryozyma americana | reverse complement strand
AAAATAAAATAAAAATAAAATAAAATAAAAATTAAAATTAAAGTTAAAAATTAAAAAATAGAATAAAATAAATAAAATAAATAAAATAAAAAATAAAATTAAAGTTAAAAATTAAAAAATAGAATAAAATAAATAAAATAAAAATTAAAATTAAAGTTAAAAATTAAAAATTAAAAATTAAAAAATAGAATAAAATAAATAAAATAAATAAAATAAAAATTAAAATTAAAATTAAAGTTAAAAATTAAAAAATAAAATAAAATAAATAAAATAGAATAAAATAAATAAAATTAAAATTAAAATTAAAATTAAAGTTAAAAATTAAAAAATAGAATAAAATAAATAAAATAAATAAAATAAAAATTAAAATTAAAATTAAAGTTAAAAATTAAAAATTAAAAATTAAAAAATAGAATAAAATAAATAAAATAAATAAAATAAAAATTAAAATTAAAATTAAAGTTAAAAATTAAAAAATAAAATAAAATAAATAAAATAGAATAAAATAAATAAAATTAAAATTAAAATTAAAATTAAAGTTAAAAATTAAAAAATAAAATAAAATAAATAAAATAAAATAAACTAAAATAAAATAAAATAAAATAAAATAAAAAATAAAATTAAAGTTAAAAATTAAAAAATAGAATATAATAAATAAAATAAATAAAATAAAATAAAAAATAAAATTAAAGTTAAAAATTAAAAAATAGAATATAATAAATAAAATAAATAAAATAAAATAAAATAAAATAAAATAAAATAAAATAAAAATTAAAATTAAAGTTAAAAATTAAAGTTAAAAATTAAAAATTAAAAAATAGAATAAAATAGAATAAAATAGAATAAAATAAATAAAATAAAAATTAAAATTAAAATTAAAGTTAAAATTAAAGTTAAAAATTGAAAAATAAAATAAAATAAAATAAAATAAAATAAAGTAAAATAAAATAAAATAAAATAAAATAAAATAAAATAAAAAATAAAATTAAAGTTAAAAATTAAAAAATAGAATATAATAAATAAAATAAATAAAATAAAATAAAATAAAATAAAATAAAATAAAATAAAAATTAAAATTAAAGTTAAAAATTAAAGTTAAAAATTAAAAATTAAAAAATAGAATAAAATAGAATAAAATAAATAAAATAAATAAAATAAAAATTAAAATTAAAGTTAAAAATTAAAAAATAAATAAAATAAATAGAATAAAATAAACTAAAATACCACTCACACTTTGTCACCAGAACCCTCCTCAAATTTATAAACAGTTCCATACATAACATAGTCATATTCATCTGCTAAACTAGTTTCCTCTGGTTTAGGAAGCCTGTAACCACCTGCACCAACAACAGAAGAACCATCCGAAGAGCCATTTTCCAATGTTCTTGCCATAGCTACAGTGAGAGTATCATCTTTATGTATAGGAAAAAGTTCTGTATTAACATCAAGAGTAATTTGTATATTATCTGAAGACATACAAACACCATTTATTCTAGAAACCCTGTCATATCTTCCAGGATCAACACTAGTCACTGTAAATAAATCGTCAAATAGCAATGCTTCCATTGTGAGTAAAAATTTAAAATTTACCTAATTAATTGCCAAAAAAGGTGATAAACAAACAAAGAAATATATTAATTTTCTCAATCGACTATATGAAATAATAATTTATAAAAATTATTTCTTATTTATAAGTATTCTCTAACATTCGAATTCTAATTATCGAAAACCACACATAATAAATGTATATAATTAATTCACTAGTTAATAATCTTTTTTTTTCCCTTTTTGGCAATTTACAGTAACAACCACCTAGGTAAAACCTTTGTTGTTATGGAGAATAGAAAATAAAAAATATCATTGTATTTACGGAACAAAAATATTTATTTTAGAGTATATTTCTGTTATAATAAATGCAACTCTCTCTATTTACCGATTTACGGACTTTGCTCACGTGACACACCCTAATTCTATCTTCGACTAAGCTTCTAGGATGCATGTTTCTGTAAACGGGTCCTATCCTTAATTATGTTTATGAGACTGTTCTTACACGTGTTTGCCTGTGTATTCTTACTTATTGTTTTCTACGTATGTAGATTATAAATTTAATGTATTATTTGCACATTCATTGTGGATAAAGCAAAGTAAATCCAACTGTAATAAAGTGTAATACTCAAGAGCAAAATCCGTTCCAGTCTCAATAATTTCAAACGAATTATTGTTATAGCAACAATAAATATTAAATAAAACGAAAATGCATCACAACATGAAACGCGTTCTTTTTTTTTTTTTTTTTTTTTTTTTTTTAGTTTTTCCCCTATTTCTATTTCCCATATATACTATTTACTGTTTATTATTATTATTGTTTTTTTTTTTATTAGTTGTCGTCTTTTTCGCCGTTGTTAGGTGAGAAATAAAAAAGCTAACAAACTTTTGAACAGTTTGGTGTTTTAAAACAGTAAACAAAACAAATTAAATTAAAAATAAAAAAATAAACAAATTAAAATAAACAAATTAAAATAAAAAAATAAACAAATTAAAATAAAAAAATAAACAAATTAAAATAAAAAAATAAACAAATTAAAATAAAAAAATAAACAAATTAAAATAAAAAAATAAACAAATATATAAACAAAAACAAAAATAAAAAAACCGAAAATACTGAAATACGAATTAATAAATAACAAAAATATCAAAAATAGCAAAAATAACAGTTTAAAGTGTTATTTTTATAATAGTTAGAAAGAGTCCTTTCACAGCTTATTTTTTTTTTCTTTTTTTTGTTGTTTGTTGTTTGTTTTTATTATATAAAAATTTTCCAGCCTTTTATACCCAGTTCGCATTTCGCTTTTACATTTCTATTCCCTTAGTTTGTTCGTATTTTTTTTATAATTTTCGTATTTTTTGACACGAATATTTCACCTCAAGATGTCTAATAGTGAGAGTAAGTTATTTTTCCATTTTCTTTTCTTTATTGTTTTCTCCCACAGAAAACAAACATATTTGACCAAAAAATATATACTAACCGGTATTTTTTCTTATTATAAAAACAGGAAATTCGGTCATTGTTGAAACACGCACAGGAACATCTAATGCTTCCCACGAAGAAAGTCCTCCTATGAATACTTTTAGTCATTCGGCTATCAAAAGAAAACTTACTGGTTATGTTGGATTTGCTAATTTTCCAAACCAATGTTTTAAAGCCAGTCTTAGAGATGGCTTCACTTTTAATCTTATGATCTTAGGTGAGTGTTTTGTTATTTTATTATTGAGATAATTTGATATACTAACGGTTTTATTTTTATTTATATATATATATATATATCTATTATTATTATTACTATTATCTTTTAGGCGCTAGTGGATTAGGAAAAACCACACTTGTTAATACCCTCTTTGGAAATGAAATCCTCCCAAGTCGTGAATATCCAATTAAAGCAGAATTTCCAAACAATGTGAGTTTACAATCTACAACTGCACATATCGAAGAAGATGGTGTACGTCTAAATATAAATGTTATAGATGCTTTAAACTTTGGGGATTTCATTAATAATGAAGATTCTTGGAAACCCGTAGCAGAATATATAGAAAAACAATATGATTCTTATCTTGAAATGGAAAATAGAGCAAATAGAGCAAAAATTGTTGATAATCGCGTCCATGCTTGTATTTATTTTATTGAACCTACAGGTCATTCACTTAAAGCTCTTGATATAGAAGCTATGCTTAAACTTCATAAAAGAGTAAATATTATCCCAGTTATTTCAAGATCGGATACTTTAAATGATGAAGAAGTGGATACTTTTAAACAACGTATTCTTTCTGATATCGAATATAATGGTATTGAAATTTTTGAACCTCCAATGTCAAGATTAGATAACGAAGAAGCTCTTGAATTCACTAAAGAATTAACATCAAAACTTCCATATGCTATAATAGGTTCTAATCAAGAATATAAACTACCAGATGGAAGTATTGTACTTGGAAGAGAATATCCATGGGGTGTAGTTGAAGTTGAAAATCCTGATCATTGTGATTTTACTTCATTAAGAAGTTTATTAATACGTGATTATTTTGAAGCATTAAAGGAAAAAACAATTAGAACATTATACGAAAATTATAGAAGTGAAAAACTTTCAGCTATGGGAATGACACAAGATCCTTCTGTCTTCAAGGAGGTTAACCCAGCTTTAAAACTTGAAGAAGATCGGGCTTTACATAATGCTAAACTTGCTAAAATGGAATCTGATATGAAAACTGTATTCCAAACAAAAGTACGAGAGAAAGAAATGAAACTTCGTAATTCAGAAGAAGAATTATTTGCACGACATCGTACTATGCGTGATGAATTAAATAAACAAAAAACTGAATTAGAAGATCGTAAAGCACGACTGGAAAGTGGGAAAACGATAGTAGATGAAAAAAGGCCAAAAAAAGGTTTTTCTCTTCGTTAAATAAGTGTTATGCAAATGGAATTTTTATTTAAAGTTTATGTTATGGATTATTTTTTGCTACAAAATCTCATAACGCGTTAAACTATTAGAAAAAAAAAACAGTCTAAATTTAAGAAGAATTGATTTGAATATGTGCTTATTTACCTTAAGTGTCATTAAAAAAAAAAAGAATATAAGATATAAAGATATTAAATTTAAATTAGAAGGATATAAAAATATAAAAAAATATAAAAAATATAAAAAATATAAATAAAAGAAGCTTATGCTAATTCTTTAAAATGTGCTTTTTATCATATGAGAAATATGAGTTGATTAATATAATTGTGGATTTATTTTTAATTAGAAATTTTTTCTAAATAAATAATTTTTTTATTTATATATTTATATTATCGTTTTGCTTTTATTTAATATATTTTTAAATGAAATCAAAAATTTTATTAACGTTGCTGGCATGTTGATTGATTTGTTTTATAAATATTAGAGGAGAAAAAGAAAAAAATAATCAAAAATAAGATTTAAAAACATTTAAAATGATATCACAAATTTACTTTTGAAAATTCAAGGAAAATAAGATACCAAATACTGAAAAGAAAGTGGAATAAGATTAGGAAGATTATCATTAGAAATATTTGAAGCTAGAGCCATTATAGTGCTTGAATTTAATACTTTTACATAAAAAGACCAATTCTTTTGAATATTATTATTAATTTCTAAAGTAGGTGTATTATAAAAAGAATCCGTAGACACAGAAGAGGATACAATTGGAATGTTATGAAAAGAAGCATTAGTAAGAGATGAATCCAACAGGCCCGTACCTATAGCTTTAAAATAAGCTTCTTTTAAAGCCCAATTTGTAAGAAGTAGTAGTATTTTTCCAAAATAATCAAGAGATGAAGATTTGATAAAATTTATTTCATATGGCGAAAGAACCTGTTGAAAAGAATTTAATATAGAAGTTAAATTTCCATTTTTATTTCTATTTCCATACATATCCTTATTCTCCTCACTATCATTTTGATCGCCAAGAAGCCATGATGGTAAAGGATCAAAAACAACAATATCTATACCGATTTCTATATTGTCATTTCTAGCGGCAACAACAATCGTGTTTAAGTGATGTGAAGTGTTAAAATTATAGTTTGAAATATTAACATTAGAATTTTGTGTTGAATTAAATTGTAATTTAGGTTTTGAAAATTCAGATGGGGGGTTAAAATTAAATATATTTTGACTTTTTACATTTATGTTTAATATTTTATTTACAGCATATCTTTTTAATAGTGCAGATGAAAGTGCAAGTGCTTTATCTTTCTGAAAATGTAAAGTGGATATTTTTTTTATTTCTAACGAAGAGAGATAAGAATTGAATTGATTGACCTACGTGATTGGTTAGTGGGAATTAAGATTTTTATTTTTATTTTTATTTTTATTTTTTTTGGAATTAGAGAGACTGACATGACATACTGGGGTTGTAAAATTTTGAGGAAGTACTACGATAAATACTTGGGACATTTAAATGTAGAATGAATATATGGTTTAGTTGGGGTATTTTTTTACGGTTCTATATATTACAGCTTTTTAACAAACATATCTCTATTTTTTGATAAATTATAAATATAAATCGTAAATTATATAGGCTATTTTAAAATCTATTATGCAATTCACGTTATCTTGATGTAGACATAATTGAATACGCATTATAATATAGAATGGGCTCAAATACAAATTGGTTAAAGGTACATGAAACTTTATGGGATAGGTTTCAAATTTAATTAAGATGTAATTTACAATGTTAGACATCTTTTCATATTTATTAGAATAATAGTTACAACATTCTACTTATAATAGAAACATAACAAACGTGAATAGCTTAAATGTAAAATATTATTAAACTAAAGTAAAATAATGTAGACAGATTAAATATAAAATATTATTAAACAACCAAAACAAAGTAAATAGTAGCGAAGCTTATATAATTATTCATCGTTTGTGTTTTTTTATTAAAACTTGTTTATATACAGCTTATTTATATTAGGAGCAACATATTTTATCTGTATATCGTAAACATTACACGGAAAAGGATATAATGATAAGTGATTTTCTAGAATGTAATATTTATATTTGATATGGTTTGTATGTATAATTAGATAATTGCGATGCTTTAGATGAGAACTGTATTGTAATTTAATATGGCTCAAGGGGTTTATTTACAATAATATAAATAAAAAAATATTTAAATAGGTTTTTCACAAACTAAACAACTCTTGGTGTTTTACTGTTTTCTACAAGTTAAATTTCCATGTCCTCCACTTTGTATAGAAAATTGGATAATATTATATACAATTATTGAACTGGATTTACTATATTAATGAAATATTTTTTTATTTTATTTTTTACCTTCTCATAATTAATGCATCAGTTTAATGTTTCAAAATAACTATGATTTACTTCTTTTTCTCGAAAACGATTCAATTTCTTTTATAGTATATTGTTCGCTATTAAAAGAACTAATTATTATTAAGCAACTATTCCAAAAAATTTTTTTTTTTTTTTCGCTGCATAAAAAGTTACGACGTATGTATTTACGTATATATATTTGCGGAAAACACAGACTATATTTGATAAAAAGTATAAATATTTGAACGGTATTTGGCTATAAAGTTAACCAATTTATAGTGTATACAATAATAATAATAATAATAATAATAACAATGCACATCTAAACAGACTAAAGAATATATTACATTTACATAGATTATATAATAAAGTACATACATAAGTACATACATAATTACATAAGCAGAAAATTAATAGCTGTCAATGGGCATAATTTGCGGTGGTTTGCATGTAAAAAGATAAGCATAGCAACACATAATAAAACATGCGCTGTAACAAAGTTAAAATGCAGTATAATTCAAGTCGTAATATCTTCCAATACTGTATAGAGTATATTTATTTGTATATAGTTTTGGATAGTTTGAATAGTTTGAATAGTTTGAATAGTTTGAATAGTTTGAATAGTTGAATAGTTGAATAATTTTAAATAATTTTTTATAATAATTTAAAAAAATTATATATTATGTCATAATTCGCGTTACTATAGAATTTCCGTTGTTATGCGATTCGTTGTCTTTTTTGTTTTTCCTGTTGTCATGCAATTACATTTTATTTATTAAGGCTTTTGTGAAAATTCCCAAAAAGCCGATATAAATTTCAAAAAAAGTTGATTTTCTTTATTATTTATTATTTATAATTTATAATTTAGCATTTATCAATTCTCCTATTAAAAATAATAAAATAAAATAAAAAAAAATAAAAAATAAAGTAAAACCAAATAAAAAAATAAAAAATAAAAAATAAAATTAAAATAAATAAAATAAATAAAATAAATTAAATTAAATAAAATAAAATAAATAAAATAAAATAAAAAATAATAAATTAAATTAAATTAAATTAAATTAAATTAAATTAAAAAATAAAAAATATTCATAGTACATAACAAATAGATAAAATATTAATTACAATTTGATTTATTACTAGCCTTTTTTTTAAAAAATGCCATCTAACACAACTTCTGCACAGTCTCGTGCTGCTCATCCAAACTCAAAGGAATCTTTAAATTCAAATTCGAGTCCAAATCCTGCTTCAACATCATCTTCCCATACAACTCCTAAGCAAAGTTTTCCTGAATTAGTACAGGTTAGTTTTTTTTTATTATTATTATTTTTATTTAATGTTATTATTTATTTTTTTACTAACAAAATAGAATTTACAATTTGCTTGGTTTGTCGGTATGTGTTTTTTTTTTTCTTTAGAAAATTTACACAAAAGTGTTATGAAAACATGTCATATATACACAAATTATTTTGTGTTTTATATAGTATTATTTTTTTTTTTCCCCCCTCCCACTTACTAACTTATAGGCCACGTATTTGTCCTCATTGGTTCACTCTTCTATATCTTATCAGCAATAAAATTTAACTCAGGTTCAACATGGGCTAGTTTTTGGTATAAAACTGCTCTTTTCTCTGTAGTTGCCACTTATGGTATCGTTTTATTCAAAACACACAGAAACCATCCTAACCCCTACGCAATCATTTTAGATGAAAATTTTCAGTATCTCATCATTTCCATACTCTGGATCTTTCATTATCCTTTCCTTTTCTACCTTTTACCATATACCGTATTTTCTCTTTTCCATTTCTTAGTTTATGCAAGAACTACTCTTTTACCAGCTTTTGGCATCCATTCTTCATCAACCATTTCTCATTCTATTTCAGAATTTATTAAAAATTATAATGACAGATTTGTACTTGCTGTTTCCAATATCGAGCTTGTAAATCTTATTCGCATCTTTTTCTTGGCCATTCTTTTTAAACGTGGCTCATGGATCACTTTAGTTATTTATATCGGCTTTATTAAAGTAAGATATGACAATTCTGCTCTTACAAAGGCTGCAGTTAGAAACTGGGAAGTTCGAATTGATAGCCTTCTTGCTCATCCTTCAGTCCCTGGTGGCTTCCGTAATTCTTGGATCAGTTTCAAGTCTGCTCTTAGAAGCTATGACCATGCCTTGAATTCAAAGGTTAAAGCTAAGGAGGCAGAAGCTGATGTTAAGTCAAAATAATTTAATCGATTCGAATATAATCTGAATAAAATTTCTAATATACTGTATAAAAAATAATTAGATTATTATTATTACCTTGAATCCTGGTATAATTTTAATTTTGTTATTTTTATTTAGATAATAATCTATATACGTATAGTTAGTTAATTTTTTAAATACTTCTTTCTACTATTTTTTTTTCTTTTTTTTTCTGTTTTTTAATTTACTGATAAAACAAAATTTTTAAAATAAGAGAAAGAAAAGAAAGAAGTTATATAAAAAAATATAATCAAATTTTCAATTATGAAGAAATTTTTCATATAAAAATATTATACAAATTGCGCTTTTTTGTCTATTTACTATTTATTTAATATATTACTATTTTTTTTTTATTTTTTTTTTGCTTTTCAATTTGGATTTAGTTTAAACTTAAGCTTTAAAAAAATTTCAAGCCGATAATGAAATTTAATTTATAAATCATTTAAATACTTGTATTGTAATATCATAGAATCCTATTTTAAAAAAAAAAAAACAAAAAAACAAAAAACTTTTGTACCCTTTTCCCCTTTATTTACATATACTAATCTAATATACAATCATATATAAAAACATATATACAACACAATTGTTTATTCTAGTTCATTTTGTATCATTAGTTTAAGCTCAGCTTTATCCTCTTCAGTTATACAATCAGAGTTATCTTTTAATAATTTCTCAACAGCCTTGCTTGATTTTTCCCTCCAATCCTTTTCAATAACTACACTATCATCCAACCTATGTGGCATCTGTCCAAGTTTTTTATAACTTTTTACCAATTTTATACATGCCTTTACGGTCTCTTTCCAAGCGGAATCTTTCTTTGTGTGGATTTTGGAACTTGAAGATACTTTACGTGCATTTGCAAGTGAAACATCAAAAGCTTTTATATAATCTTTAAGAGCATTAGATGGCGAATTATTCCATGCTTCTATATCTCCCGCAATATCCCATATATCACTTGAATCCGAACATACGTTAGGTAAAGTGCTTGCCAAAAACTTCTTTGCAGATTTTATAAAATTATCATCCAAACCATTACCATTACTATTTTTATTAATAGCTTGATCTGTTGTTTCATCTGTTACAGAAGATTTTGCATGTTGTACAAGTACATTGGCCAGTTTCTTTATAATATCTATATCAATGATTAAAGAAGACGAAGAAACATTGGTTTTCTTTGCATTGATGTAAATTGAAACGATTTCTGTCATTGCATTTAATACTTCTTTCCAGTTTTGTGCAGCTGCTGCCGCAAGCATATAATTATTATACAATTTATTAACTTCTATAGGCGAACTGGGATCACCTGGAGAACTCCTATCAGATCTAACAGCACGCTTAAATGCTAACAACGCACGATTGGCATAATTATTTGTATTTCCAGCTTGGCTTTCATCTTCTCTATCTTTTTCTTCCTCAGGAAGGAACTGCGGAACCATTTTTAAATAAGTGGCACCAAGGTTTGACCAAGCATGTACATCGGAATCATCTAACGAAACACAACGTGAAAAAGCTTGAGAAGCAATATTGAGAAATTCCAAACGCTTTGTTCGTAGATCATTTTCGAGAAGACTTGAATTTTTTAATATAGACGCATCAATATTAGAAACCATCGCAAGAGCTGCACAGCCATATAAAAACCACGCAGATGCTTTTGAACCAGGACCAAGTTTAACAGCATCTCGTAAATGATTAATAGCTTCTTCATAGTTTTTTTTCCGAAAAGCATGTTCTCCTAGTGTAAGTTTTGCCTGTCCGTATTTATGCCCGCTTATATCCCAAGCCTTTTGTACGTATTCATCATTTTGTGAAATTGTTCCAAGCATATGCCAAGCACGTGGGATTTCTTTTTTATCAATATCGCATTGATGTGATTTATCTTTTACACCTAAGTGCATCTCTAATAACTCCTTTGCTTCAGTTTCATGACCTGTAGCTGCTGCACATAAAGCAGCGTCTATCCATTTTCTAAGTGCTAAATATAGTTCTTTTGCATGGCCAAGCAGTCCAAGAGACATGTATATTTTAGCAAGAGAATCTTGTAAAGACCATATTGGTACGGGAGGAAGTAAATGAAAATATATAATCCGATTTTGCAAAGAAGAAGAAGAAGGAGAAGTTAAATCTTTTACAATAAAAGCCATTTGTCGAGCGGCTCTTTCGACGGTTTCACTTGAATTGCACTCTAGTTCACATCTGTCCCACATGGCTGAAGCATAGATTAGCCAATTCGTATATGGTGGTGGAGGATTAGCTAACACTCTATTAATATATGCTTCTAATTCATTCTTTACAATTGGCATTGATTCAACGCTTGGGTTTGTACGTGCAGTTACCGCCTTTAGTAAAAGAATAATTATACAATCTTCATTAGTCAAAGGTGGCTGATTATTTGGATCAATGAGATCTAAAGATGATATACTATTAGAAGTTTCATTGCTGTTTTCATTTTTTATATTATCTTTTTTTGAAAATGAAATTTTTTCTAATAAAGTTTCTGAATTTAAATCAAATTCAGAAAATGGATTATCACCTTTGTTTATATTATTAGATTTATTATATGGCATAGGGTTTTCTGATTTAGCAAGAAGAATCAAAGTTGTGAAAGACTTTTCTTGAAATTTTGTACGTTTTGCCTTTAGTCCTGTTAATTTAAATTTAAATTTTAAGTTTGAAGCAGCAATTTGTAAAGTATCTTTAGCCGAGATACAGTCATCTAAAATAATTTCCGCTCTAGCACGTTCGATTAAAAAAAAAGTTTTATATTCATTAGAAAGAGAATCGTTTAACAAAGAATTTAAATTTTTATCTGAATATAAAGATATTATTTCTTCTTGTAAAGTGTAAGGCACATAATCTTCAAATAATGAAACTTGTACAAGTAACGATCTTGCAAGCCAAATTTTTGAAAATTGGCAATCATTTCTTTTATAACTTGAGACAATCTTTAAAGCACATAATGCAATAGAAAGTAAATAACAATCATAAGTAAGAGTACAAACTTTTTCTTGTTCGTATTCAATTAATTTTTCAAGATTTTTATAATTTTTATAATCTATTCCATTTGGAATTAAATCTGGATAATTTACATTTAAATCGAGTCTCAATCCAGTAAAGTTTAATTGGATAAACCTTTGTAAAGCAGCAATTCCAATAATTTGTAAAAATTGTAAATTTTCGTTTTCATGCTCATTATCTTTTAATAGAAATGATTCAAATAAATCTTTATATGATGAAAATGAAATGTTTCCATTTTTTATAATTTTTATTAATTTCTCTTCCCTAAGAATATCGTCAAATTTTCCAGAAAAAATATATTTGTAAAATTTAGAATTGGAACTGCTATCATGAAAAGAATCATTTGTACACCAAAGTAAATTTTCCATAGTTAACTAAAGAATTTGTTAGAATATTATACAAAATAAAAATAAAATTAAAATTAAAATAAAAACAAAAATAAAAATAAAATTAAAATTAAAATTAAAATAAAATAAAAATAAAAACAAAAATAAAAACAAAAATAAAAATAAAATAAAAATAAAAATAAAACAAAAATAAAATTAAAATTAAAATTAAAATAAAAACAAAAATAAAAATAAAAATAAAAATAAAAATAAAAATAAAAATAAAAATAAAATAAAAATAAAAATAAAAATAAAAATAAAATAAAAATAAAAACAAAAATAAAAATAAAAATAAAAACAAAAATAAAAATAAAAATAAAAATAAAAATAAAAATAAAATAAAAATAAAAATAAAAATAAAAATAAAATAAAAATAAAAACAAAAATAAAAATAAAAACAAAAATAAAAATAAAAACAAAAATAAAAATAAAAATTAAAATTAAAATTAAAATAAAATAAAAATAAAAACAAAAATAAAAACAAAAATAAAAATAAAACAAAAATAAAAATAAAACAAAAATAAAAATAAAACTAAAATTAAAATAAAAATAAAAACAAAAATAAAAATAAAACAAAAATAAAAATAAAAATAAAAATAAAATTAAAATTAAAATAAAATAAAAATAAAAATAAAAACAAAAATAAAAACAAAAATAAAAATAAAATAAAAATAAAAACAAAAATAAAAATAAAAATAAAAATAAAATAAAAATAAAATAAAAATAAAAATAAAAATAAAAATAAAAATAAAAATAAAAATAAAAAAAATAAAAGCTCACGTTATTCTTAAGCAACCAATCTAATTTAATAGAAGTTTTTTCACTTTTGGTACTTTTGTTACTTTTTTTTTTAAAAAAGTTTAGCAAGAGAGAAAGAAGCAAAGCATCTTTTTGTTTCAGGGTAATATAATTTATAAAAACACCCCAGTGTATCTAGCTAGAACTTGCATTTTATTGCCATAACTACATTAGGAATACTACGTAGATAAAAATGATTATCCTTTTTAACGCGTATTATATGAGCAATAATTTGTAGTTGTTGATTATCTATTATTTAATTGTTTATTTATCGACTATTTGTCTATCTACCGTAATTCGTATATATATATATGTATATATATATCTTATTGTAAAGTAATATGAAAATATTTAAATTATAAATCATGAATATTGCGGAGGAGGTTGAGCCAGGTATTTCAGTTTCATCTCCTGCACCGCCGGACGGTTTGCGATTTAAATCTTTTAAAGATGCTAGAGAATATTGTGCAAATTGGGCGAAAAATTACGGAATGGCGTTGGTTTGTGGAAGGAGTAGTAATATGTTATATTGTCATAAAGGAGGGATGTATATGAATAAATCAAAACTTTCTGATGAAAATAGAAAAAGAAAAACTACTACTCAAAAAATTAACTGTCCTTATAAAATCAGAATTAGAAAATTCAGGCAATCAACTGCTCCAAATCCTTATTATTTAGAATGTTTGTCTAATTTACATAATCATCAGCTTTCACCAGATGCTGCTTTTATAACAATTAATAGAGTACGTCACAGTGCTGCTTTTAATAACACTTTATCGGCCTTAATAGAAAATAAAGTTGAACCAAAAAAAATTAAATCAATTCTTGATCAATGTTATCCTAATGAGCCGGTTATTATTAAGGATATATATAACTATAAAAATCGTTTAAAAAATGCCAAAAGTAAAGAGTAACAATTTTTATTATGACAATTTTTTTTTTTTTTTTTTTTTGTTATAAAAAAAAAAATACTAACAGTTTAGATATATTATTTGGATTCTTTATTAGTATTAAAACGAAATTGTTTTTAAAGTATATTTTTTTATATTTTATTTTGTTATTTTTGTTTTCATATTTAATTATTATTAGTTATTTTCTAATTTATTACCATTTTATAAATCGTTGTTATTTTTTTCTTTTTTTACACTTTAATACAAACAATATAAAATTAATTAATATTAATCATATAAAGTATCATAAACAATTATATTTATATTTGACAAGGAATTTATTTTTTCTATATTCTATTAATTCCCCATTTATTATTCGCACGTAATAAAAAGTAAAGTAAAAAGTAACCAGGTACACTTTTAAATAAATAAATAGCTAAGAAGTTCACCTTTTTGAGCTAATTTTTTTAATAATGCTCTCAATTAATAAAATTCACATGACTTTTCCATTTAAGAGGAAAAAACATGTATAAAAAGGAATAAAATTTTTAATGCAAGTACAAAAATATCCATACAAATTCAAAGTAATATAATCTCATGATTATAAAAGCTATGAAATTAAGTCAAGAAAATATAGAATAAATAAATGAGTAAATAAATAAATAAATAAATGAATAAAAAGTTGCGTGTAAAAAATAAAAAAAAAAATAAAAAAAAAAAAAAAAAACCAAAAAATCTAATTGTTATCTTCAAGTCTTCTATAAGATGAGTCTTTTTTACTATTGGATTTAGTTAATCCAGAAATAAGACCACCTATTAAAGAAATAATTCCACCCTTGCGAGATGATAATTCTATTGGTACATTTGGATCAATATGAGGAGGCTCAAATTCATGAGGCTGTATAATACTAGAGGAAAGTGTTGCTACAGATCTGAAAGATCCTGGACGTCCAGCCGAGTTAACTTGTAAAGATAATGCTGGATTGAAAAAACTTCCGTCAATAAAAGAGTTACTAGTGCTTGCGGCTGTGTTGCGTGGTCCTGCAACTAGAGATGAGGATCCAATAATGCTGCCATCGGCAGTCGACATAAGAGATCTTTGATCAACAGGAGTAGGAGCAGTAGATGTGGATTGGTCTCCAAACAACGCGTCCATATCTTCCAATTGCACTCCTTTTGTTTCTGGAAAGAAAAAGAATACGACGAAAAAAGAAATGATACAAAAAAAAGCATGCAATAAATAAAGTCTCCATTTCATTAAGTCTTGTAATACTGGCGTCATCTCACCTACAAGCCAATTAAATGCCCAATTAGAAGCAGTTGATAAAGAAGCTCCTTTAGCCCTTATACTGAGTGGCATAATTTCAGGAGGATATAACCATGGAATTGGACCCCATGAGTAACCAAAAAATGCATTAAAAATTATAACAGAAAAAACAACACAAGTAGGTGTATAAGAGGCATCTAAATAAAGAAAATAGGACATGCTGCAAAGTGAAATTGCCATTCCAATTGCCCCAGAAAGAAGAATGATTCTTCTACCCCAATGATCAACTAGATACCAAGGAGGAATTGTAGAGATTACATAAACAATTGAATTTATTCCAGTCATCAAAATAGCTGCACGTCCAACCCAGCCAGCTTGTTCAAAAACTAATGGAGCATAATAAGAAATAACATTAATACCATTTAGTTGAGCAAAAGCTTGAGATGACATTGCAATAAGAACTCTTTTTTTATATCTATTCCACATTTCATAATAAGATCGTTCACCTTCAAGTCTAGTTATAAGGATATTTTCCTTTATATCTCTATATTCTTGTCTAGCGATAGGGTTATGAACATCACCACCTCCATGTAAGTTAGCAATAACTAACATTCCTTCTGCATCATGATCATGATCTAATAGCCATCTAGGAGTTTCTGAAATGATAAATGAGCCAAGGACTAGAAAAGCGCCCATGACACATTGTATTCCAAGTGGGGTTCTCCAAGAAAAATCGTTTTCTATGTAGCTACAACCATAATCAACCCATACAGAAGAGGCATAACCTACAATATTTCCGGAAAATTCAATGCAAGCAAGTTTCCCACGATTATGTGGCGGAGAAATTTCTGACTGATATACGGGAACTATAGTAGAAAGCATACCAACGCCAATACCGGAAATAAATCTTCCAATTAGCATAGTATTATAACCTATTACAAAAGTTTGAATTAAACCACCAATTACAAAAATATTAGCACCATATAAAATAGTTCTTCTTCTTCCAATTATATCACCAACACGTCCAACAACCAAAGATGATATTAAAGCACCTATTTCTAAAATAGCAACCATAGTACCAATTTGAGCTCTTGTTGGTTGATTAAAATAATCTTTAAAATACGGACCAGTAATAACGCCTGACATTACACCTTGATCATATCCAAACAGAAAAACACCTAGAGAAACAAAAATAGAAGTAAAATATAGTAATGGTTTACCGGTGAGCCCACCGGTACCAGACGATAATGATTTAAACATAACTTTCGCGAAAATTTTATGATACCAAGAAGGAGGAGGATGTTGTGGAGAGGGAATCACAACTTCTGGAATTTGAGAATATAATGGACTTTGATTTACAGGATTCTTTTTTTTAGGATAATCTTCAAGTTCTAAAGAAAGTGGGTCAGACTCTAATATTTTTTCGTAATCTTTATTAGAAGATTTAAAAAAAGGATTTTTTAAAGTTATATTTTCGTGAGTTTGGCTATTAGAATTGGAGTTGGAGTTGGAATTATTGTTATTATTATTGTCTGTTACTATGCTTTGTTTATCTTTATTTCTATTTTGTTTGACTTTTAATAAACCAGTATTTTGATCTTTATTTGATCCTTGGTCAACTTTGCTAGAAATGTTTGATTTTCCAGTAGGATTTTCAATAGGATTTTCAATAGGATTTTCAATAGAATTTTCAATAGAAGTATCAATAGAAGTATCAGTCGGAAGTGTAAAATCGTCCTTAGATGAATAAATCAAAGGTAAAGCGTATTCGTCAGAATCAGAATCAGAATCAATTGTGAAAAAATCTAAATTTTGCACAGCAACCGATTTAGGGATTATGCTCGATTCTATATGCGAATTACCCGTTTGTGAGTTTTTATTTATTTCTCTATTTTTCGTATTTTCTATGCTATTTGGTTTTGTATCCTTTGAACCAGAGGTGGAAACACCGGGAGAATTAGAAATGTCTCGAGAGATTTTATCAGAAATTTTATTAGAAATTTTATCAGAAACTTTATCAGAAATTTTATCAGCAATTTTATCAGAAATTTTATCAGAAACTTTTGCTAAATTCCTATCAGACCCGGATTTTGAAACAGCTGCGTCGCCTAAAGCAATTCCAGCTTTTGACCGCTTTTCTTGATTAAAATGAGTGTCAATTTTGAATGATTTTTTTTTCTGATTTTTTTAATTTATTTTTTAAATTTTTTTAATTTTTTTAATTTTTTTTAATTTTTTTTAATTTTTAATTAACTTTTAATTAATTAATTATTATTATTATTATTATTTTTTTTTATATTTTTCTATTTTTCACCTATAGAAATTGAAAAAATATTATTTTATTACTATACTATTATCTACACTGCTTAGTCATGAAATTCACCATACAGAAATAAATAATAGCTTTTAATGAACAAAAGTAATAAATTGAATAATATTTTTTTTAGTTGAAATAATGAAAAAAAAAAAAATAGTAAACAACCAATTTAATTAATTAATTAAATAAAATTAAAAATTAATAATTAAATAAAATTAAAAATTAATAATTAAGTAATTGGTAAATAAAGAAAAAATAAAATAACTACACATAAATTGCTTAATTTTTCTTTTATTAAAGCTCTTTTTTTTTTATTTCCCTAACAAACACAAACACAAACACAAGAAAACACAATCTGCTATAATCAGACTATATGCTATTTATTATAATGATAATATGCTATTTATTTATTTTCTACCGTTATTACCATTTCTATAGCTATTAGTATAATTGGTTTTCTTTTTTCTATTGCTATTGTTATTAATTTTATTTTTCTAATTATTTTACGCAGTGAGGAGAGAAAGGTTCGGGTTTATGCGAAATGCTGAATCGTGAGTTATATCGTTTATGGGTCACGGGATAACTTACACAGGTAACCACGTTTACCCGGTGAAACCGGGTAAACGTGGTTACCTGTGTAAGTCGATTAACCCTCCCGTGTAATCCCTCCTCAACACCCTACAGGACTGCTTCGTCTTTAATTATAAAACACCCACAGGACTGATGGAATATTTGTAAAACCGGCTAAAATTTGAGGGGAAAAACAAAACGATAATGAACAAACAGGAAAATGATGGAAAATATGATTCAGATTCAGATTATATTGATGATACCGAAAATAGAAAAAGTTCATCAAAAAATAAATCATCAAACAATAATAGATCAAGTAATGGCATAAAAACAATTGAGTTATCTAATGGTGGAAGTGGTTATTCTTGGGAAGATGAATACCAGAGGTCATGGGATATCGTCAAAGAGGATTCTAAGGGATCTTTGTCTGGCATGGTTAAAAATTTAATTCAAATTGAAAATGAAAAATCTCGTCGACGGTTAAGAGACACTACATCGTTACAACGTGGAATAATAAGGTATTTGGTTTTGGTTTTAGATATGTCGGTTGTTATGGCTGAAAAGGATTTAAGGCCAACACGTGCAATTTTAACTTTAATGTATGCAAGTGATTTTGTTAAAGAATATTTTGAGCAGAATCCAATCTCTCAGCTTTCTATTTTAGTGCTTTGTGATGGAATCTGTTCTATTTTATCACCAATGTCAGGGAATCCTTTTGCGCACATTTCGGCTCTAGATGCTGCTAGGGGGAAAAAAGATTTAGATTTTGGTCCTACCGATTCTGATAATTTTACTTCTAATGGTGATGTTAGTGCTGATGGTAGAAGCATCAATGGTAATACTCATAATAACAATAGCAATATTAATATCAATAATAATAATACAATGATTTCAACTCCAATAATACCCCATGGGGATCCATCTCTACAAAATGCTTTAGAAATGATACACGGACTTCTTTTTCATATGCCATCACATGGAACCAGAGAAGCTTTGATCATCTATGGTGCTCTATTTTCTGCTGATCCAGGTGATATCCATTCTTCAATTAACTCTCTCATAAAAGATAATATTAGAGTTCGCATAATAGGTCTAGCTGCTCAAGTTGCTATATGTAAAGAAATTTGTCTTAAAACAAATCCTCCCTCTGTTCCAATAGATTCAACCTATTTTATATCATTAAATGAGGCTCATTTTAAAGAAATTTTATCTTCAATAACGTCCCCTCCACCGAAAGCTGCAGATGCAAATAGAAATAAAAATTCAAATTTAAATTCAAACAAAGACCCAAATAAAAATTACTCCAGTTTAATAAAAATGGGATTTCCTTCAAGATTGGTTTCCCCTATTCCAATATTATCTTCATTAGATTCAACACCGGCAAGAAAAGGATATTTATGTCCAAATTGCAATGCTTTTGTTACTTTACTACCAACTGAATGTCCGATTTGTTCTCTTACTTTAATTCTTTCAACTCATTTAGCACGCTCTTATCATCATCTTATGCCATTACAAAACTGGTATTCTGTTTCTTACAAGGATGCTTTAAATTCGAACATAGAAAACTGTTATTCTTGTAAAATAAAATTCCCCTCTCTTAAAAAATCAATTACTGATAAAAAAAATGCCAACCAAGATAATAACTCATCATTAAATGATGTAAATGAAAAAAGAGAAAAGGATATAATTTCTGCTTCTACTTATACCTATAGATACGCTTGTCCTACTTGTAAAAATCATTTTTGTGTAGAATGTGATATATTTGCTCATGAAACTTTACATAATTGTCCAGGTTGCCAGTCTTCCTATTCATGAAACAAACATTTTTTATTTCATTTTAACTTTTTTTTTTGTTGATTTATAAAACTAATGATATATATTATATATATCATTAGCATAAGCATTTTTGTAAATTATTTGTATATATAGTACATAGTTATTTTGGTTTTTGTTTTATGTTTTTGTGTATTTTGTTTTATTTATTGTTTTTTTTTTTTTTTTTTGTTTAATTATTTACTACCTATGGTTATTGGTATAGACGAGAATTTAATTTAGTAATACTTGTTCACTTTTGAAGAAATTATTTTTAAATAATATATTTAATCTAATATCTATAATAAACGCTAGAGTATTTATATAAAAATAGAGCAAATCTATTATCTTAAAGAATTTAAAATCCAAAAGCCTTAACATCCTTATTCTATAAAAAAAAAAAAAAAATATCTTTAATCATAAAATAACCTTAAAATAATAAGTTGATAAACTAGAATCGTTTAAGTTCATCGAAATATTATCTTACCTCCAGATCAAATCATCTAAAACGCAGCATTCATTCAATAGACCAAGTTCGAATAGATAAAATAAATATAAATATAAAATAAATTAGAAATATAAAAATAAATAAAAATATATAAATATAAATAAATATAAATAAAATATAAAGTGAAATAAATATAAAATGTAAATAAATAAGTAATAAATAAAAAAAAAAATTTAATTAACCGAAAAAAACAGTCTTGCGTATAATTAAAGATTATTAGAAAAAAAATTTATGATTGCTGATATATAATAAATAAATAAAATGATATAAATATAAATATAAATATAATTAAATAAAAAATATCTAAAAAATATCATAACGTTCGCATTAATAAAAATACAAAAGAAAAAAAAAAGAAAAAGAAAAGAGACAAATTAAAATTCCTTTTTTTTAATCAGAATATTTATAAGGGGGTGCAGCTGGATTTAATTGATTAAGTTCTGAAAAATCTATATAACTTGAGTTTTGGATTTCATTTCTATACCTTTCAACAATCCAAGCGCATTTGCTTCCCCATTTGGATCCTCGTAAAGAAACCATGTGCTTTCTGATTTGCGCAGAAACTTTTAAGCGTTGTTCTGCAGTAGAATTCTGCAATATATACTGAATAAGATAATTGCCATAAGCATCTGAAGCAATGGTTATTAAAGGTATTCGAGGTCTATCGGGACTAGGCTCACAGACTTTATTTAAATATCGCTCTAAAAAGCTTTCGTCCCCACACTTAAGAGCCTTCTCAACAACTTTCGAAGCAAATTGATCAGTGCTATACTGTTCAGCATGATCAATTACAACTTTTAAAGCGCACTCTTTGTCTTTTGGTGCTCCATGCTCTATCATATGCTGTATAACCCAATTTCCCCATTGACCTCTAGCTATAATATCAAGATTTCTAATAATTTCATCAACGCAAGGTCTTTTTTCCTCTTCTAGACAATTTTCAAAAATATTCTGGACTACAAGACTACCAGTTTCTCCTAATGCAACTTCTGTCCAAGAACCTTTAAGTTCATTATTAACAAATTGCATAATTTCTAAAGGAGACTGATTCCATCGAAGTTCAAAAAGTTTCTGCCAAACATGACAAGCATATCTATGTGTAATAGTGTCTCTTGCTCTTTGTAATAACTCTGTAGTTATTTCAATTTTATCATTTTCATTTACAAAATCTAAGGCTTTTTGAATCACATGACAACCAAATGCATCTGTAGAAAGTTTTACGACATTACCATGAATAGTAGAAACTATCTTATTTATTTGCTCTTTAGATCCATGTTCAAAGCATCTTTGAATAAGAAAATTTCCAAATCTGTTAATCATTAACAAATAAGATTTTTCAATTATTGCATTTATAATAAGATGCTTTTGATCAATGGAGCCAATCTTTAACTTTTGTTGAAGAAAAATTGATGCCTGTTGATCATTGCTTTCAACAATTTTGTCCACAATAAATTTCCAATCAAAAATAGCATCCCTATCAAGAAGTCTCCTGTAATTTAACGGTTCATTATAGTTTTGCATATATTTATCAGGTATAGAGCGAGAATAATCAACGCCAGCCCAATTTGTAGATATTGGCTTATTTCCTTCTTGACAATTGAAAGAATTCGTATTAAAAGAGTTTAAAACTTTTTGAGGCATATAAGGAGGAGAGCCGACAGGAGAAGAATAACTGGAATTACCATCCGAATACACAGACTCAGGGCGGTTTGGACGGTGTGCAATAGGGAAGGAGCTATATTGGGTTGGAGAAGAAAGCATGGGATGGCCATTCATTAATGCCGACCTATCCCAAGAAAATTGATCTGTAGTAGCAATAGGTACAAATCCAAAAAACAAATTATCACCTGCTAAAGGAACTGAGTTAACTGGTATTGAATAACTATTATTTAAAAGTCTATCTTGATTCATATTCGTATCGACATCAGAAAAATTGTAAGGTGTGAAATTAGATCTATTAACAGGAGAAGTTGAATTATTCCAAATATTATGTTCTTTATTATTTGAATTGTAATTCGTATTGTTATCCTCTAGATATGGTAAAAAAATTTTTGATTGTGGAGTATGAGTAAATTCTCGAGTTTGATGAGGAATAGGAAAGTAATTATTTTTATTTGATATAAGCATAGAGTCATTATTCAAAGATAAATTAGAAATTAAATTATTAATTTGTTTCGTATCAAAAGATTTATAATTATTGTTAAAAAATTCTTGGGTACATTTATTTTGAGGAGATAATTTCGAAGGGGATTTTAAAAGGTTGAGGGAAATAGGGGAGGTTGAATCAGGTCTTTTAAATAAATTCGAGACTAAAGACTGGGAATTATTATTAATAAGGTTAGATTGCTTAGGATTTGAATTTGCAGAATTTACATTTTGATAAGAGGTATTTAAAATTTTATTAGGGGTATCAGTAAAGGATTTTGATAGCAAAGAAGGAGAAGAGGGCAAATTAAATTGTTTATCGGTAGAAGGTAATGGGTATTCTAAAGATTTGGGATTATCATCTATAGATGATATGATGTTTGAAGCGGTTATATTTTGTAGTATGGGAATAAGCTGGCTACCTTTTGAGCCCATTATGAGTGATGTCCGGGAGAAATGTTTAATAAGGGAAAGATGAGATTAAAAAAAAAAAAAAAAAAAAAACAGAAAACAGAAAACAGGAAAAAAGAAGAAAAAGATGAAAAAGAAAAAAATTTTGAACAAAAGAAAATAAAATAAAAAGAGAAGTTTGTTAATAGATGAGAAGTGATATCTATTAATAAATAAATAATTCTGAAATTGATTCTATCTATTTAAGTTATAAACGTTTTCCTAATATAGTTAAGACTGCAAAGGATGGTATAAAGAATGTAAATATAAAGAATTAAGGATATATATAATATTAAATGTTAAACAATAAATAACAAACAGTGTAAATAATAAATAATAAATAATAAATAATAAATAATAAATAATAAATAATAAATAATAAATAATAAATAATAAATAATAAATAATAAATAATAAATAATAAATAATAAATAAATATATGTTTTATTATTTATTATTATTTATTACCCACATACACAAACATATACCAACATTTATTTATGTATATATAAATGTTTTATATATGTAAACAATCTGACCAACTTAGATACAAAATTTTATACTGAGAATTCATTTTATTACTATTATCTATTTTTTTTTTCATTCTTTTATGTCCATTGCTTTTCATTTGTATTACCTTAATAATTTATTCCAACACCAAGACAAATAAATTGTGTACTATGCTAATGATGCAAACAAATGTTTATTATCATGCTTAAACTTTTATATTCCTTATGGTAAACAGATTAACAAATAAACAAGTAACCGTTACTATTATTATTATTGACGTGCATGCAAATAATTCCCACTGGACATTTACTTTCATACGTGTAACTTAAAACTAAATGCAAAATTTACTGCATGGTGATTATTTCACGGTTTTTATTACCATTATTCCCATTAAAAATGTTTCTTTCCTAAGCTGTTATTTGTTTTTATTTCCTTACTTGTGATTTTACTATTATTGATATTTTCACATGTTGTATAAGCAGTTTTATTACCATGTTAAACTGAAAAACATACTCTAAAGATAACTTTTGGCATATTTTTCGTCTGTATTTCAAATTAGTATTATTCGCAAATGAATATGTTCGTAATTAATCATAGTGTTTGATGAATTTATAAATTTAATTTATTAGAAGTAAAATTAGAATTTGAGTTTGGTTTCGAATTTGAGTTGGGTTTCGAATTCGAGTTTGGTTTCGAATTTGAATTTGCATTTGAATTTAGTTTTGGAAAGTAAAATTAAAATTAGCAATTAACTAAACATTAAAAAACCAATCCTTAAAATCAAGAAAAATAAGAAATATAAAAACAATAAATATTATATAACAGCATAATTAAAGCATTCCAAATAATAAACTATTAGCAATTACTAGTATAGCAAATCGTAAAAGCAAAGAAAATTGTATACAGCCACATAACATTAATTACACACTTATTCTTTATTTATTTATTATCTACATACTATATAGTCTATACATAAAAATTTAAAATACAATGCAAATACTTTTATTCTCAATAAATACAACAAAATCTAACATCCATTTCCCTTTATTATGACAATACTTTGCGCCTGCTTTCAACTGCTTTAGCCAGTATATTTAAAACTTTCACTGTAGTATCCCAAGAAATGCAAGCATCAGTTATACTTTTACCATATTCAAGTGTATCCTTTCCACCTTCACCAACATCTTGTCTGCCTTCATTTATATTACTTTCAATCATTACACCCATTATAGCTTTTTCTCCTGCTTCAAGTTGCTCAGCAATAGAATCAACCACAATAGGTTGGTTTTTATAATTTTTACTAGAGTTCCCATGACTGCAATCAATCATAATTCGAGGTTTATTGTCTACTGAAACTCCAGCCTTACCTAATTTTTCTTTAGCAGCTTTTACACTTTTAGCATCATAATTAGTTCCAATTTTACCTCCTCGTAAAATAATAAAGCAATCCTCGTTACCATTAGTTCCTACAATAGCGACAACACCAGGCTTTGTAACTGAAAGAAAGTGATGGGAATGTGCTGCAGCTCTAATTGCATCAATAGCAACTTCTAATGACCCATCAGTTCCATTTTTAAATCCAACAGGAAAAGAAAGGCCAGAAGCTAATTCTCTATGAAGTTGCGATTCCGTAGTTCTGGCTCCAATAGCACCAACAGAGAAAAAATCCGCGAGAAACTTTAATAGTTAGAAAAAAAAAATTAACAAAGTAAAAATAATAAAAAAAAAAAAAAAAAAAAATTATAAATAAATAGAAACTTCCTGAAGTGCAAGTGGAACTCACCTGAGGAGATATAGTATCAAGCATTTCACCTGCAATAGGGATTTTTTGAGTAAGCTTTGAAAACAAATCTCTTGAAATTTTTAAACCTTTATTGATTTGGAAAGTACCATCGATATCAGGATCATTAATTAAACCTTTCCATCCAACTGTTGTTCTGGGTTTTTCTAAATATGCTCTCATAACAATAACTAAATCATTTTTAAGTTCTTCAGCTAATTTACTAATTCTGTCACAATAATCTAAAGCCGCTTTAGGATCATGAATAGAACATGGTCCTACAATAACAACCAAACGATCATCTTTTCCATTTAAAATATCTTCTACAGCTTTTCTACCATTAAGTACAACTGTTTTTGATTTTTCTGATTGAGGATATTCATGTTGAAGCAAATCAGGTGGAGTTAATGGATCATATCCATTGACTATAATGTTAGCAATTATAAATATTAAATATTAAATATTAAATATTAAAATATTAAAATCATAAAATATTAAATATTAAATATTAAATATTAAAATATTAAAATCATAAAATATTAAAATCATAAAATATTAAAATCATAAAATATTAAATATATAAATAACATCACTCACTCCTCCAATCTTCTGAACGAGTTCTGTCACCAACATTATGATTTTCTAAAAACATTATTATTATAGATTCTGATGAAATTTATTTTTATATTACTTTTGAAGATTTATTTACAAATATATAAAAAATATTTATATTTACTATAAATTATAAATTTTATATTACTATATAACAATTACTTTACGGCCTTATAGTATGAATTTTAATATCAGCTACCTAAAAATAAAAATCTATAGGTACAAGAAGAAAAAATTATTAAGCAACCAATTAGCTTTAATTTTGAAGATGACTCAGACCTGCTAAATATAAATAGCACAATAAAATTCAAAAAAAAGCTTTATATATTTATTCAATTCCAATTATTTCGACCAATTAAATAAATACAATCAATACTTTATTTTATTAATATCTATTAAAAAAGTTATTGCGCAAGAACTACCAATTGTATTAATATATTAAAATATTTATTACACTAATTTCATCTACCATAGAAGCTAGCCCATCTATAGGCGAGAACCATTAGGGACTTCTATATGGTATTATGGCAACGAAAATATTGTGATTATATAATTAATATTTTAGCAATTGTTAGTAACATATTACGAATAAAAATAAATCATTTCATCTTTATGTTTATTACGTAAAATAGATCTAATTTTAATGGGTTGAATATTGCTAGATATCATTTCATTAAGTGAATTATTAAATTCGATGGTATGTTGAGTACGATTTGGTGTAATAGTTTTTGCATCTGAACTTAAACTATCGTTGTGTTCGTTGCACTGTATTTGGATATAGAATGGTTTACAATAATCACCCCGTATTTTGCGAATTTTGATTCGAAATGGGCAGTCATTTTTTTTTGTTCTACATTCTCTTTTCCTTTCGGAGTTTGTAAGTTTATGTGTATTTTTGTATTTATCAGATTTATAACATACGATAGTAAATTTATTTGTACCAACTACTAAAGCCATCCCGTTTTAGCACCCCATTCTTTGCAAAACTTTCTTGCTTCATCAAGCGAAGTAAATTCCAGTTTTGCTGATAAAAAAATAGATGCATGCGTGGAATCCATAATAACCAATTAATTTAATTACTATCTATAAGCTTATTTTTTTTACTTTATTAATTATTTTTAGTTTTACTTCTTCTCTAGAAACAAAAAACAAAAATCTTACATAAATAACATCAATGTATATAATATATAATAGTAATATTGTATAACCCCTTATACAACTTTTTTTTTCAGGTTTTTTTAATTATTCATAATGTGTTACTAACAATTGCTAAAATATTAATTATATAATCACAATATTTTTGCTGCCATAACACCATATAGAAGTCCCTAATGGTTCTCTTTATAGGCGAGCTTACTAGGAATTGCACAAATGTTAATTAAGTTCATTCCATGGTTGGTTGGTTACTAAGCAAATGGGCTTAAGTTTAATTTGCGTAAGTAGTTATATTATATACATTTATTTATGCCTGCCTCGTTTCTAGTGTTGGCTAGCTTCTGGAATTACAAAGTATACTGAGATGAGATATAGTTTTAATTTTTGCAAGCCAACCCAAAGCATTCGTTTATTTTTATCGTTTTTTCTTGCTTGTGTGTATTGTTTATTGTTATTAAAAACGTCGAATATTCGCTTATAATAAATACGTAATGTAGTCGTAAATTCTATCTAAATTTAATAACAAACTATCAAACATATTAATTAGTTTACAACTTTTTATTTGTATGTATATGTAGTAAATAATTTTCTAACGAAATTTTTATTTTTTTATATTCATAAAATAAATACATGTACTTCTTAACAAGTACTATAAAGAAAATATATTAACCTATATACAGTTTAAAAGTATAAATAAAATCCATAATGACAAATATGTCTGAAAGAAAAAAAAATAATCTAAAAATTATTTACTCATAATATACAAGTAAAAACTTTTAAAGTTAATTATCTATTATATTAGATTTATTTTTTACCTGATAAAAGATTGTCAAAGGCAGGTATAAGAGATTGGGCTAAAGCAAAACTAAATACAAGTTTAGGACCTGTAGTAAGCAATTTAGGAACTAATCCTTTGAAAAAACTTGTGAATCCTTCATTCTTAGCCATGTTCTTTAAAATTGTAAATCCAGATTCAGGATTGTCAAAGTTTCTATTTTGAATACGAGTTTTTATAACATCTAATGGTGCAGAAACAATCAATGATGCAGATGCACCCATAATTGAGGCGATGAAATTTTGTGTCCAAGTAGCTTTATTGTAGTCTTCTAATTTTAAAATGTATTCTTTAGTAAATGCGTTTCCTCCAAAAAGCTATGAAAAATAGTAAAGTTAAATATTAGTGATTATTGTTTTAATATAGAAAAAAAAAAAAAAAACAAGCTTTGTACTTACAGCAAAACTACCTGGCGCATTTCTAGCAGCAGTCCAACCCCATCCTCTATATAAACCAAAACCTTCATCAGCAATGATTTTGAAAAAACCTCTTCCTTTGAAAGAATCAGGATTTGTTTGACGTTTTATTTTAAGGACATCTAATGGCAATAAGACAATTTCTCCAATACCAATCAAACTAAGAAAAGTTAATAAATAATTGAAAAATGAGCCAATATAAAAATTAGAATTGATTTCATATATTTATGAATATAAAATCAATTGAATATCAAATACGAACCTTCCTGCAGTGGCAGACATTAAAGCTTTACCTGTACTAGCACCAAAATTAGATTCAAACCAAGATTTATGATTCTTAGCCAAATAGTCATTTACGTATGGTTGACCACCATATTTGTAAACACGTTGTAAAACCTAATGAAGAAGATTAATATTAAGAAAGAATAAAAAAAGATAAATAGAACACAGAATTAAAGTGTATTGTATTTAATAAATTAATATAAAAAATATAATTACCTTATAACAAGCAGCATATCCTAAACCTGGAAAAAGAGAAATTAATTTTTTAAAAGCATTTTCATTGGCATAAGATCTAAAAAGCACTGTGTTTAATTGAGAAGAAGAAGTTATCTAATAATTATTCATCAGTATTAGTTTCTAAGGGTCCTCCACTACACAGAATTCATTTTTAATACTAAATTAGCAAAATATGTTTTACATACTTTTGTCTTATTTGACATAAGTCTTTTAGCAATTGTGTCAACCTATTTATTTACATTTGTTAATATTTTATTCATAATCATAAATTAATAATAATAATAATAATAATAAAACCTTACAGGATGAAAAATACCAAGTTCAGCAATACCAGCAGATGCTAAAAAAAAATTGAGTTAGTAAATATCAGCGTCTAATTAAATATATGTTTATATACAAGACAATAAAAAAAATAATACAATGTGCAAAATATGCAAAATGTGCAAAATATGCAAAATATGCAAAATAATAAAATACCTGAGCCTAAAATTCTAGCGGTTCCACTAGTTTTTGAGTCCCTGTGACCAGACATTATTATTATTATAATATTATTAGGTACTTAAGGTACTAAAGGTACAAAATATAATAAATAAGCGGTTGAAAAAATAGAAATTAAATAAAATAAAATATTAAATAAAAATACAAAATTAATAATAAATATATAAAAAATTCTATAGAATTTATAATGTTCTTGAGTGAAATATTTGATGATATAAAAAAAAATTTAAGATCGGTTGCCAATTAATTTCGCTTTTTTTCCCCCTAATTTAATCGACAACGGTCGGCTCAAATATGTAGTATAATGTATTTACGATATTTTGTAAGAAAAAGTATCAAATAATAAAAAATCATCAATTAGATGAGACAATTAATGTATTTAGATGAATTATATATGTGAATATTAAATTACAATGCAGTACAATAACATAATATGAAAAATTCGTATTAAAGATATATATTAAAGTTGAACTTGTAGTAAAAAAAATAAAGAGTTATATTTATTATTTAGTTCTCAATAGGGATGCTAAAGAAATAAGATCAATATATAGTGTTTTTTTGTTTTTTTGTATTTTAATTCTGTATTTAATCAGGATGCTAAACAGATAGGGCCAATATATTATGTTTTTTTTATTTTTTTATTTTCTTATTTTGTTCTCAATAATTTGATTGTTAAATTTATAAATAATATACATTAAATACATAGATAAATAAATAAATATAAATATAAATATAAATAAAAAAACTTTTTCTTATAAATATAATTCATATATGTAAAAAAAATAAGCGTTACTTTAATCTTTCTTTTTTTACTCTATTATTATTGTCATCACCATTCTATAAATAAAAGTTAGTTAGATTTGAATATAAAAAAAAGTAAAAAACACAAGATAAATCAACTTACAATTTTTCGTTTAGAATTTGAAAGTAAAGAAAAAAAATCAAAAGAGGTGCCAAAAGCATCTAAAGTGTTATTTTTTACATCTTTTTTATTTGAACTATTGCCCTTATTATTTGAATTATCCTTTAAAGCCTCATGATAACAAGTTGCATGATATACCTTCTTTTTCACTTCTACAGCATTATACCATACCCATTCTTCAAGATTTTCTTGCCATTCTGGTATGAATTTTTCTTTACAAATAGGACAATGATCAGAAGTTGGATTAGTAGGTGCTAAAATATATTTTGCTGTAAGATCTTCTGTTTCATTTTTTTTAGATGCCATGTCATTAGAATATATATCATTTGCATCAATTAAAGATTCATCTAAATCTTTAAGATCTATCCATTCTTCTTCGGTTACTAGCCAGGCTCTACTATGTAAATATCCTCCTTCTTTTAATCTAGTTGTAATTCTAATATGCCAATCTAAATGTAATTTTATCAAGTTTTCGTCATCTTTTTTAAATCTTTTACCGCAAAAATTACATTGTATAGGTAGATTTTCGTATAAATTTCTTGAGAAATCATATCGTGGAGTATGTAAAGAATTACTTGTAAGATCTACGTTATAAAGATTTACAGGTTGTGACTGAGGTGTAGTGGCAACATTAACAGTCTGGCCATTCGGTGGAACAAAACCAGGAAATTGCTGGTTAAATTGGGGTTGTTGCATAAAAGAATTTGGGGGTGGAGGAGGAACTATGCCCTGTGCACCACCAGTAAGAACTCCTAAAGTTTTAAGAGCTTCAAAAAAGCTATTTGGAGCTGGCGGAGGAACTGGCTGAGGTATCATGGGAGCATATAATGGCAATTGAACAGGAAAAGGTGTAGCCGGAGGATATTGAACAGCAGGATTTAAATTCGGATATAATGGAAATTGTGGTTGTTGTAGTGGTAATGATTGTTGCTGTGGTTGTTGTTGTGGTGGTGGTGGCGGAGGAGGTGGTACTGCTGCTGGTATCGAAAACCCACTCATGGCATTAGAAGAATGCATATCTTTTTGCCTGATATCTACATCAGGATTATTATTAGGAGTATAAGAGGAAGAAGAAGGTGTTGAAAACGATGATGAAGAATTTGATTGATTATATCTTGGATCATTAGGCTGTTTTTGAACATTTTGAACATTATTATAACCTGAACGAGTTGAACCTTTTGAATTATTTTTTAAATACATATCATGAGTAATTCCCTGGGTTTCATTTTCTTTCTTTTTTAATTCAATCATTTTCTGAAGAGCCCTTGTTAAAAAAGCTTCTAATTTTTTTAATACTTGAGGTTGAAACAATGGTTGACCTGTAGATCCTGGAATAGTCCAAGTTAAATATAATTTTTGCATTTCCGCGCGTACTGAATCAGAAACAAGAGTATAAGTTTCTGTGAAAGTTTTATATAAGTTTATTCCAAACAATAGTGAATAAGGAGCACCGACATTTTTACATATGGAATCTAATAAATATAAAGCTGGTAATTTATATTGAGGACCGGCCTTAAAATGTTAGTAATAGGTATGATAAAACATAAAAAAATAAATACTTACGGTATGTATTCGATTTTCAATAACTTTTGTAATTATTTGAGCAGCTTGAATATTTTCCCCAGCGATGGTAGTGAGAGTATTTATTGTTCCTTTACAATTAAAAGTCAAGTCTTCTTTAAGACTTATTTTATAATCTTCAGCAAGTTGAGCAAACTCTTCGTCGGCCATTGGGAGATATGATAAAAAAAAGGAGTAAAAATTAAAATGTAAATAAAAAAAGATATAAATAAAACTAATAAAAACAATAAAAGTAATAAAAATAATAAAAATAAATATAAATAAATAAATAAAAATAAGCAAAAATAAAAAGAAAATATACTTAAATATAAATAAAAATCAGTACTATATATATATATAACCTATTAGTTAGTATACTACAATAATTATCTAAAATACTATGATAATATTTATTTTATTATAATAATATATTATAATAATATATTATATGTATATATTATATGTATATATTTACATATAATAAAATAATTTGTATTATATATTTATTTTATATTTTATATTTTATACTATATGTATATAATTTAACCGTAATTGTATGTATGTGTGTATATAATTGAAAAGTTATATAAATATATATGAATTAATATATACCGATATATATGGGAAAATATATACTATACTGTACAATACAATGAATATATAATAAAATATAATAAGTATATAGAAATTAGTATTAGTTCAAATACCAAACTAAACGAAAATAAAAAAGATGTACAATTATAAATAGTTATAAATAAATATAATATAAAAATATTTTAAGTTATACACTATAACGTATATTCTATTATATCTTTATATAATAAGATGTAGTAAAATATTTCTGTTTGATCAAAGTATGATATCGAAATCTGTTATCGAAATCTGATTCAAATCTATTATTTTAAAGTCCAATACTGAGTTTCTATTCGTGGGTAGAAAATGGAATATTAATTATTTGGAGCTTTCTTTTTTTCTTTTTTTTTCGTTAGTTGCTGCTAGTTAAATACCATATAGTTGCTATGGCTACACATACAAATAGAAAAGTGTAAAATTTTAGAAATAAATTAATTATTCCATAAGCACAGAAATCTGTTGGGGCTTTAAACGAAATTCGAAAAGTGGGTATAGTGTAAATTTATATGCAAGAAGGGAATATAGATACGTTTACTTTGCAACTGTTTCTAAAATTTTTTACAATAATTAATAATAAATATTATTCAATATTACATCAAATTACAACCTTTAATCATTCGTAGTCGATTTGTATTTGGAACAACTAAAATGTTATTATTGCAAGTTTGTCCACTATGTTTATTTGCAACTACATTTACAAGTACGTAGAAATAAATACACAATATACCAAATAGTGAAAGTTTATGAAAAAATTCATAGAAATTCATAATTAATCCACAAAGACTAAAGCCACAACAATAATACTAACTATGTATGTATAAATAAGAAAATTGCTCATCTATTTATTTTTTTCTGAGGCGCCAAATTTACATGTAGACTTATAAAATCAATGTCAGCCAATACACAAAACACACAAAACACACAATATAGAAATCCATTTTGAATGTAATATATATATATACCAATTAAAATATTTAAAAAGCTTAAACTATTAAAAATAAAAAAATCTGCCTGAATAAAGTGGTACAAAACTAATAGACGTTTTAATTTCTTTTACGTAAATTTATAATAAATCCTATATGTAAAAGCAAAGGCAGACAATATTTTACCCCTGATGTAAATAGCACAAAAATTAAAAACATTATTATATTTAATACACTACAAATAATTTATATATTCTACAATTTCACACACTACAAATAATTTATATATTCTACAATTTCACACACTACAAATAATTTATATATTCTACAATTTAATACACTACAAATAATTTATATATTCTACAATTTAATACACTACAAATAATTTATATATTCTATACAATTTCATACTCTACCATTTGTTTTATTATATAAAGAGTAAATCATATGACAGAAAAGGAAACTTCAGCTGAAAAATTAAAACCTTTTTCCTGAAAATATATACATACATACTATACTACTTAATAGTCATCCTAAATTATATAAAATTGTAAAATTATATTTCACTCCAATTTGTAGAAAAATAACGTTGAACTATATATAATCACTATGACAACGCAATCTTGAACAAATTTACACGCGAAAACATTAGCTTTTTATTTTATATTTTTTTTTTATTTAAAATTAAATACTTTTTTTTTAACCATCTGAATTATTATTGATTTATCCTCTCTAAAACTACTGTATATTTAAATTTTACTTAAGTTATTTTAATACGCATATTTTCACATTTATTTTCATATACGTATTTATATACATATCTGTATATTTATATATTTATATGCACAGATTTGTATGTATATATAAATGTATATATAAATGTGTATATAAATGTGTATATAAATGTGTAAAGATATATAAAATATACAAATAAAAATAAAATAATAAAAATAAAATAATAAAAATAAAATAATAAAATAATAAAATAATAAATAAATAAATAAATTTATTTATTTATTTATTTATTTATTTATTTATTTTTTTATTTCTTTATTAATTAGTTAATTAGTAACTTAATGCGAAATATCTCCAATGGAAGATCGCAAAAGGCCACTGAATTGTGCCATTGAGTCTGGTCCTCCACAGAAAAAGACCATTTCCGACGATGATCAGGACGGTTTACCGATTTCCCAAAATGATTTAGAGGTGCGAATTACCATTTTTTAAATTTATTTGTAAATGCTTTATTTATTGGTGTTTATTATTTGGTATTTATTAATCTTTTTTATTGAATCTTAATAACTTATTTGTTTTTCACTATTTAATAATTTCTATTTCCACTTATCAATTGTATTTGCTATTGTGTTTTACAATATTTTATAATGTATGAATTAATATACTGCATAATTTGTCATGTTGCTTAGTTAATTTGTTTGTTTTTTTTAACTTATTTAATTATTTGTTACTAACTTATCGTATTTAGCAATTTCAAAAAGAAGCAATATTTAGACGAATGCAAGCATACAAACGTGAATGCTCATTATATCAGTCACAAATACATAATCTATCTTCTAAATTAAAAAATAACGATGACCAAATAAGAAATTTGACTATATGGATAGACCAGGTTAGTTTTTGGTTATTTTTATTTTTTTTATTTTTTTATTTTTTTATTTTATTTTTTTTATTTTTTTATTTTTTTATTTTATTTTATTTTATTTTTTTTATTTTTTTATTTTATTTTATTTTTTTTATTTTTTTTATTTTATTTTATTTTTTTTATTTCTTTATTTTATTTTATTTTATTTTTTTTATTTTTTTATTTTTTTATTTTATTTTTTTATTTTTTTATTTTATTTTATTTTATTTTATTTTATTTTATTTTATTTTTTTTATTTTATTTTATTTTATTTTTTTTATTTCTTTATTTTATTTTATTTTATTTTTTTATTTTATTTTATTTTATTTTATTTTATTTTATTTTTTTATTTTATTTTATTTTATTTTATTTTATTTTATTTTTTTATTTTATTTTATTTTTTTTATTTTTTTTATTTTATTTTATTTTATTTTATTTTTTTTATTTCTTTATTTTATTTTATTTTATTTTATTTTATTTTTTTTATTTCTTTATTTTATTTTATTTTTTTATTTTATTTTATTTTATTTTTTTTATTTTTTTATTTTATTTTATTTTATTTTATTTTATTTTTTTATTTTATTTTATTTTATTTTATTTTATATATATATATATTCTATGTCATTTTCTTGTACTTTTCATTTCACTATCTAACCCCACAGTTTATAGATGAATGCCGCATAGCATTAGGAAAAGATCTTCAGAGTAAGTAAACACGATTAGATTCAAGCACTTTTTTTAAACATGTTTATTTTAATTGCCTAACTCTTTAGAAATATCACACACAGAAGTAATACCGTCATATCTTTTGTCTTCAAATGCAAAAAGTTTTTTTGATTTCTTTGATGACAAAAAAGAAAATGCTATTCAAATAATTAAAAATGTCATTTCTTATGCAAATAATAACTCAGATGTAAGTTTAAATGATTATAAAAGCAATTTAGCCACATTGTCTGCTCAAATTAAACAATTACAAGCTAAATTAGAGAGTTCACAAAATGAAAATTCTTTGCTACAAGAAAATTTATCAGAAACGAAAGAAAAATATTTAGATTCAGAAAATAAACTAGATCGTCTCAAAAGTCCATCAGTTGCAAAACTAGAATCTAGAACTATAATTCACAATAATGACACTTCACAAAATAACTCTAATGATTATATACAACCAAATGGTACCACATCTTTATCTTCTTCTTCTGAAGAAACACAAATTGCATTGAAACAGTTGGATCAGGTTTGTAAAAACCAAAATCAAACAATTGAAGATTTAGAAAGCAAAATTACCACATTTAAACAACGTTGTGCTGATTTATCTTATAGAATAGACAATCTTTCTGATGATGACATAACGAAATCTACCCTTTATAAATCTATTTTTACTAAATATGAATCTCTTTCAATTACTTTTAAAGAAACAAAAGCCAGATGTGAATCTTTAGAAAACGAACTTATAGATATAAAAGCGCATCAACAATCTTTTCGGGAAAATTTACTGAGCGAATTTGGAGATTTTAATGATTCTCTTCAAAACCAACTTTCACAGTCAGAACAAGATTTAGTTCGTATAAGATCTGCGCGAGATGATTTGTTGCAAGAATTATCTATTCGTAAAGCTAAAGAAGAACAGAAAATTCTTTCTACAAATGAAATAAAAGAATTGGCTGAAACAAGACTAAAAAGGATTAACTCTTTAGAAATGGAAAATAAAAGACTAAAAATACCAACTTCTGCAGAAGAGTCTTTTACGGATTACGATTCAAAACCTTTGGATGAACTTAAAAAAATTGTTCAAAATCTATCTCGTGAAAATAAATGTTTAGTTTCAGAATTACCTGGCTTGGAAGAAGCTTTTAACCAAGCTCACGCACAAGCGTCTAAAAAAATTACGTTGTTAGCTGAAAAAGAAGACAAAATAAATAAGTTATCTATCGAAAAAGCAAAAGCTGATCAAAAATATTTTTCTGCGATGAGAGCAAAAGAAGCTATAGCTGCCGAAAATAAATCTTTAAAAACGCAAACGTATAAAAGTGTGGAAGTAGTTCAACAACTTAAACTTACTGAAAAAGATCTTTCTGAAAAAATAGAGTCACTAAACCAACTGCTTGCTGCTAAAGAGAGAAATGATTCTAAGTATAAAAAAGAAAAGAGTTCATATGAACAGCAAATGAAAGATCAAATAAATAATGTTGAAAACTTAAAGAAACTAAATGCTCATTTAGAGGAAAGTATAAAAAATTTGAATGGCATATACAAGCAAGAACAGAGTGCGAAAAGAAATTTAGAAGAAAAAGCCACGAAATTAGAGGTTGAATTGGAATTTAGAAAAAAGTATTCACATAAAACACCTGTGAGTAAAGATTCAGCAGAATTTGAAGCTTTACGTTCAATTGCGATATGTTCAGTTTGTTCGAGAAATTTTAAGGATACTGCTTTAAAAGTATGCGGACATGCATTTTGTTATGATTGTGCAAAAGATAGGTTAAATGCAAGATTACGGAAATGTCCGATATGTAATAAACAATACTCTTTTAATGATCTGATGTCTCTTCATTTATGATCAATTTGGTGACGAAGAATTTGATGAAGGTTTAAAAAAAAAAAAAAAAAAAAAAAAAAAAAAAAAAAAAAATTTAGTATTGAAAAAATAATTTTATTTGTTTTGTATATATATATATATTATTAGAATATTTATTTATAATTTAGCTTAACTAAAAACTTATAATCACTTCATATTTAATGTAAATGTATTTTAAATGCAACGTAAAAGGATAATAAAATAAAAGCAGATTTAATCTATCATTAAATATTAATACTAAACATACTTGTATTCTTTTCCTTTTGACAAAAGCCAAAAATCCTTCACCACATTAGCAGTTTGATAACTTCCCCTCAACAGTACAACTTTATCAAAAAATTGCCTTCGTTTGTTTCCGTCTATTTTATCAAAATTTGTGCTCTCTATTAATAACTTCTGCATCCACCTTTTGCTTTCTATTGGATATTGGGCAACTAGTCTTTTAAGAATATTTGAGAAAAAATCCAATTCACTCCTTAAAGATTTCCCAGAAATTGCCTACAAAACGATTGTTAGTTTACGGTTAGAAAATCCTTCTCTATTGTTTTTTTATGGCGAAACAGATAATAAAAAAAAAAAAAAAAAAAAAAAAAAAAAAAAAAAAAAAAAAAAAAAAAAAAAAAAAAAAAAAAAAAAAAAAAAAAAGCAAAGACTAAAAGAAAAAATGACTTACCATTAGTACAATTTTCATTAAATCTGGTCCAATTGATGAAACAATATGGGAAATAAACGCTTTTATTTGCTTATCTTTTGGTTTTATGTTGATAAATTCAACCTATTAAAAATAAACATATTAGTTTGTTTCAAATAAATAGACTTCAAAAAATGGACATACCCAAAATTTAGATGATGCCTTAACAGTTAATGTTTCCATTGAATTTAATGATGCAAGTGTATAAACAAAATATTGTTCACTGAACTGGCAAGAAAGGAATATACTAGTATAACATTTAACAGTATTTTGTAAAAATTCAAGCAATGCTTGTGTGAGTTCAGGCTCATTTTCTATTGAAAAGATAAAAAAGTTAGTAAAAATTAATAGGATAAATTATTAATAAAAAGCAATCAATGATAATACATACCATTTATTTTAAATCGAAACATCGAAAGTAGATTATTAATGAGTTCTGAATTACTATCATATTTAGAATTTAAATGCGCTAGAATAAACCTGCTTGCTAATAAGATATAGATAGAAGAAATATGAGGTTTTAAAGAAAGACCAAATGAAATAAAATGAAATAAATCTGAATAATTAAAACAAAAAGGATGTGAGGGCATTTGCGAAAATCCGATTCTCACAACATTACAAGCGGCTGAGGATATACTTTCATATAATTTTAGTTTATCATTATTAAGTAGCAAACTATTAATAATAAACTGTATCTTAGACCTTAATTCGTTCACCTCAATAGGATCAACCGTTTCAAAATCCCGACTATTTATATCTAAAGAATCCTGTAAGCCTTTACCAGCAGATACTAAGCATCGCAAAATTGAAGCAGCATAGTCAGCACATTCATTAATATTACCTTCATTCAAAGAATTTGTTATAGTGATACTGCTACTTGATAAAATTGTCAAAACTTTGTTTAGATATTGACACATCTCATGAGGATTCTCTAAAAATCCAATTATCGCAGAAATAGCTCCTACTATTTTTTCTTTAGAATATTCATCAACAGTTGTTGATTTAATTATTTCTTCGAGTAATGAGATAAGGGTGGACAAATAATTAGTCATAATTACCCCACACGAAGAACATAAAGTAAAAATTGTTTTAGAACTAATTAGAGATAAAGGAGGCTGCGCCAAAGAGGCAAATAGAAAATCTAAGACATTAGAAAAAATAGCAGAATTCTTTGGGAATTCATTCAGAACTATGCTATAATCAGATATAAAACTTATAATTGTTCTTTTTACTAATAAAGAGGTGGTGGAAGCAAAAGTGAAAAAAGACTCAGAAAAAACTTGTCTAAAATAAAAATAATCATAATCATCATCAGTATCTGAAATACTTTCTGCAAAAGAAGATAAAATAAACAAACATGCTTCAATTTGATAAGGATTTTGAGAGGTATTAATCAAAGATGAGGACAATGAAGAGTATTTTATTGTGAGTTGCTTGCCGACAATAGGGAATATAGTTTCTAAAAAATCTTTCACATCTTTTCGAAAAACAAAAAATTTATCTTTCGTATCCTTATCCCAGCTATTTAATATATCAGGTGGCGGTATTTGAATTTTTGTAAAATAAATATCTATTATTGTTTCAAGAACCTCAGTAATTTGATTGTTTACTGTTTCATCAGTTCTATCAGTAATAAACTCAGCAAACTGTTCCCAAAATTCAAGCATCCTTGAACTCACTTCATCATCATCAAAAGTGTGGCCTTGCATTGCAGAAAGTTTATATAAAGAGTTGAAATATTGTGAAATTTGTATTTCCGTTGAAAAGGAGTATATTAAATCCATCAATCTTAAACTTGAAGAAATAAAAATATTTAGAAAACCATTTAATTGAAGAGAATCTATATTTTCCTCTAAAATTGAAGTTATAATACTATTTCCCCAATCAGTAACTAATAAATTTAATAATTGAATAATATCCTTTTTTATTAAAACCTTTGGTAAATAATCTATAGTGTCCGCTATACATTCCGAGGAATACTCAAGAAGGCTTGCATCCGTAATTGTTAATTGTATCAAAATTAGAATTGAAGAATGCAACCAAAGTATAACATCGTTATTAATTGAATTTGAAAACTTGGTGTAATGGTTTATTAAAGAATGAAAACATTTTATAGCATCAAGCAATAAATTATTCGAAGTGTTAATATTAGAGTTTAATACAGTGCCAATATATTCAGAAATATAATTAAAATTATAAGAAATACAAGTATTTAATTCTATCGATTTTTCTTTTGTAAACTCTGAGCTTGTTGCTTCATCAAGAAAACATTTTATAATGCTAAAAAGTAATTTTTGACCTTTGAGATCTATATTTTGCCATGAATCATATATTAGTTGGATATTACCTGTTTCATCTATAATTCTTTTGCATTCAACTACTTGGTTTGAGTCTATACTTAAATTTTCGTTAGTAGAAAAAGAAAGAGACAAAATCAAGACAAAAGGGATATCGGTTTGTGATGATTTTATTAGGCATATAGAAATAGCATTTATAAGTTTATTTAACACTAATTCATTATTATTTTTGAAAATAAGTATCCAGTATAAAAGGCGTTGAAATATTTGATTTAAATTTTCTTGGGAAAAGCTAAAAGTTAGAGAAGTTTAAGTAGTGTTGAATAGAATGAGTGAAGATTGAATTTAAAATTAAACGCATAACGACGATTGAGGTGAGGATAAAGAAATTTATGAAATAGAAAATATGAAAAATGAAAAAAATAAAACAAAATAAACTAAAATGAAAAAAATTAATTAAATTAAAATAAGAAATAAAATAAAATAAAATAAACTAAAATGAAATAAATTAATTAATTAAATTAATTAATTAAATTAAGAAATAAAATAAAACAAAATAAACTAAAATGAAATAAATTAATTAATTAAAATAAGAAATAAAATAAAACAAAATAAACTAAAATGAAATAAATTAATTAATTAAATTAAACTAGAAATAAAACAAAATATCTAAAATTATTAAAGTAAAACAAATAAAATTTATATTAAAAATTGAATTGAATCAAAAATAAAAAATAAAAAATAAAAAAATAAAAAAATATAAATAAGGCAACATCGAAAATAGAGATAAAAGCAGAAATTGAAGCTTAAAGAAAAAATAAACGAAACTCACTGGAAAGTATTTAATTGTATTGTGTAAATAAGTGCACCAAAAAATTGTGCATTCACCGGAGAAGGGAGTGTCGAGGTAGATGAAGTTTTCAGCAGCAAATCTGCCAATTCAAGTGCAGACTCGATTTTCTGATATTTTTGTAATTCTTTTTGAACACTTTAAATTAGCATGTTATAGTGTAATAAATGATGAAATAGAATAAAATAAAGTAAAATAAAATTTTTAGTCTTCAGTACAGTTACTGAAATTCTTACTTTTGAATAGTATTGTTATCTGCACCTGGTGTGTACAGTATGTTTAGTAACTAAAATGAAAAAGAATAAATAAAAGATCAGAAAAAATAAATAAAAAATAAAAAAAAAAAATAAAAAAAAGTTAGCAAGTTAAAATAAAGCCAAAGTAACCAACGAAATATAAATTCACCTCTAAAACAGTATTTAGTGTATTTTCCATACTGTTATAGTTTGCTTCAAAATGAATAACTGGCATAGTGTTAGTATAAGGTGTTGATAATGAATAAATGAAAATAAAATAAAAATAAATGAAAATAATAAAAAATAAATAAATAAAAAATAAATAAATAAAAACTAAATAAATAAAAAATAAATAAATAAATAAAAAATAAATAAATAAATAAAAATTAATAAGTAAATAAATAATAATTAATTAAATAAATAAATAAATAAATTAAACCAAAAGGAAACGCAATAAAAAATAAAATAAATAAAATAAATAAAATTAATAATAAAATAATAAAATAATAAAATAATAAAATAATAAAATAATAAAATAATAAATAAACAAATAAAAATAATTGTAAAATAATAAATCAAAATAAATTTTCACAATATAAAATAATCTATAGTGATGTACTACTATAAATTAAAGTAAATTTCCTCATTATAAAATACAATAAAACGCATAATATATAATTATAATATGCACAGCACAGTATAAGCTGTAAATCAATGCATAATACAATACAAACTTTAAATGTAAACTCACAGTATAAATTGTAAATATCAACTTACTATTATTGTCGGGGGTTTGAGAAAGGCGAACAAGTAAATGCTATCTTTTCCTTGAAATAAACAATTGAAACTAAAGAAACAATAAACAAATAATGTTATACAATGCTTTGCCTAAATGCTTTATCTAAATGCTTTACCTAAATGCTTTGCCTAAATGCTTTACCTAAATGCTTATACCCAATGTTTTACCTAACGTCTTGAAATTTCGCTATTCCTCTACAAATGCTTTCTTTAAAAACTGTTATTCAAGACGGTTTTTGATGCTTTCCTTTAGATGACTTTTTTTAAATGCTTTTTTTAAATGCTTTTTTTAAATGCTTTTTTTAAATGCTTCTTTAAATGCTTCTTTAAATGCTTCTTTTTAAATGCTTTTTTAAATGCTTCTTTGAATTCTTCCTTGAATGCTGTTAAACGCTTTTAACAATGTATTACACAACTCACCACACAGTAGAATCCAAAGTAAACAAAGGAAAATTCTCCTTTTTTCGATATTTTTTAATATTCTATACTTTTATGTTATAGTGTAAAGAAACCAAAAGCAAAAAAGTTATTTATTAATGCATTTACGATGACTAAGATTTGTCTATTTATTATTCATAAAGAACTATTTATTACTAATGCACTGTTTGTTATTATCATTGAAACTACGGTGTAGAGCAGAAATACTATTTACTATGTCATTTTGCGAATTTACTATAAACATTACTATAAATATCTATCAGTTGCATTATATATTGTCACAAGTGCAAGCAACTCATTTTTCGGCCTTCTTACGAGCCTCCTGTACAATGGAATACTTCTTCTCTTCTGATTTAGTTAAAAATTCTTGTTTTGTTAAATATCCATTCTTTTGTTGATTTTTAAGTTCATCACTTAATCCCTCTTTATCTACAAATTTAGCCCAATCCAAACGTGATTTTTCTAATGTGTTCATTTTAATTGGCTTCTGTCCTATACTGTCAAGCATAGACGGTCGCTTTCTGGGTCTAGTTAATCCACGATTAACTAGATTTGGCTGTTGCTGGGGTTTTTTACTTGTATTTACTATTTCTTTTTTGTCATTATTATTGTTTTTAACAGAATTTAAATAAGCTTTCGCTTCTGCTGAATCCCTTGGCACAGTTTTTTCTTCACTGTAATATTAGAATAAGAATAAGAATATGAATATGAATATAATAAATATAATAATATAATAAATATAATAAATATAATAAATATAATAAATATAATAAATATATAAATATAATAAATATAATAAATATATAAATATAATAAATATAATAAATATAATAAATATATAAATATATAAATATAATAAATATAATAAATATAATAATATAATAAATATAATAAATATAATAAATATAATAATATAATAAATATAATAAATATAATAAATATAATAA
>JAJMCZ010000121.1:0-44724 GCA_030573245.1 Ascobotryozyma americana | reverse complement strand
AAAAAAAAAAAAAAAAAAAAAAAAAAAAAAAAAAAAAATCTTTTTTTAAGTATACAAAATGTAAATAGCATAACTAAACTTCAATTATTGATGTTGAAAAACAAAAAAAAAGAATGTATATAAATATAAAATTAACATATATGTGTGTGTATTTTTTCAAATAAATTTACTTATTTACACAAAAATTACTATATAATTTTTATACATACCTTTATTTTGAGCCTTCAAAGATCCTTTGGTAGCATGCTTCGATTTAAACTTTTTATGATTATTTTTCGAACTCGATCTATGGGAAGTAACCATGTTTAGAAGTAAATATGTAACGTAAATTTTAAATTGTAAATATAAAAAAAGTTAAATTATTAACTAAAAAATAATAGAATAATATAAATTTAATATATTTGGGCAATTGAGGAAAAATTAAAACTTTAAAATTAAAAAAATAAAAAAAGTGAAAAATACAAAATGAAAAAACTTAAGCAACTAAAAAAAATTTTGAATCTATTAAAAAAAAAAGTCATCGCAAAAATAGTATGTGTTGCTATGGAACGTGTAAAGTTTTCCAGGCAAAAATAGTATTTTTTTAGAATTATTAAAGCTTACCAGTTCATTTAAGAAAAAAAATTTAATTTATCAGATAAAGAGTAAATTTGTACTTCCAGATGAATATACATACATACATACATACATACATACATACATACATACATACATATATAAATACATATGCAAACAAATATAACGGCATATATATAGTACAAATACGTATATATTAAAATAATAGTTTTAGATAGATACAGTAAACCTAAATGTAATTTTATTCTTTTTGTATGGCGTATAGTCATTTATATACTGATTATCTGTTTATTTAAAAATTCATTACAATTGATTTCAAACACATAACTAATTTGCATTTAATAATTTATAAGCGTTGTGCTGTACGTGCAGATGTAGCCAATTGTAGTTGTAGATAAATGAAGGTATATTAGATGATTTAGAAAACGTATATACAATTCGTAAAATTTATATATTTTTCGTTTACTTGTAAATAATATTTAAATAAATAATTCCATTTATAATATGAATGTAGTATATATTCAAATATAAGGAAATTTAAAATTTTATCTATTAGATAAGTACCACGCAACCATTACGATAAATTCTTAATTATAGTCTCCAACTGTACTTTATTTAATTGTGTATACTAAATATAATATACCCACTATATAAATATTCACGAGAATAAATTCACTAATACATTTTATGCTAATATGGATAATCCAGATATAATAAAAACATACACAAGGAAAGCACCGAGAAAAACTGTAAGTGATTACTGATTTATTTATATTATGTACTTTTTTGTTTACTGTATGTTCGTTCATTTTACTCTCATTATTCTAACACAATAAGAATGTAAAAAATAAAAATTTGAGAACAAATTTAAAAAAAATTGACGCAAAATATAAAAATGCTATACAAAGTGCTGCAAATACAGAAGTTTTAAAAACTGAAGAATATGGTTTTTTGGAAGCAGAAGGTTTAGAAAAAACTTATAATTTTACTCAAGCTTCTATTAAAAAATATGTTGATGTTAGTACTGCACAAAAAGGATTTGATTTAAATTTAAATACTTTTGGTCCATATTATATAGACTATACAAGAAATGGTCGTTATTTATTACTTGGAGGTTCAAAAGGTCATATCGCATCTTTTGATTGGAGAGAAGGTAATTTACAATCTGAAATCCAATTAAAAGAAACAGTTAGAGATGTTAAATGGTTGCACAATGAACAATATTATGCTGTTGCTCAAAAAAAGTATGTATATATTTATGATAGACAAGGTGTTGAATTACATCAACTTAAACAACATATTGATGTAAACGTTATGCAATTTTTACCTTATCATTTTTTATTAGCTACCGTAGGAAATTCTGGTTGGCTAAAATATCATGATGTTTCAACTGGAAATTTGGTATCTGAAATCAGAACAAAACTAGGTTCTGTACATACAATGACTCAAAATCCACAAAATGCAATTCTTCATTTAGGTCATAATAATGGTACTGTAACTTTATGGTCTCCAACTTGTACAACTCCTTTAGTTAAATTACTTGTACATAAAGGTCCTGTAAAAGCTCTTGCTATAGATAGAGATGGTATATACATGGCTTCAGCAGGTGCTGATGGAAGAATGAATATTTGGGATATACGAAATTATAAAGAAGTTCATTCTTATTTTACTCCAACCCCTGCAACTACTTTAGATATTTCACATACTGGTTTATTAGCTGTTGGTTGGGGCCCACATGTTACCGTATGGAAAGATGCTTTTAAAACTAAACAAAAATCCCCTTATATGTCACATTTATCCCCTGCTTCTCCTATTAACGATTTACAATTTTGTCCCTATGAAGATATTTTAGGTGCCGGTCATCAAAATGGCTTTTCATCTCTCATTATTCCAGGTGCAGGTGAAGCTAATTATGATGCCTTTGAAGCAAACCCTTATCAATCTTCAAAACAACGTCGTGAAGCTGAAGTACATTCCTTATTAGAAAAATTACAACCAGACATGATATCCCTTGATAGTAATTTTATTGGAAAACTAGATCCACGAGCAAATCGTGTGCGAAGCAAAGTTTTATCTGCTGAATTAGAATTAAAAGCTCAAGAACAAAATAATAACTTGAAAGAAAAAGAAAAATTAAAAATAAAAGATAGAGCTAAGGGAAAAAACTCTGCTTTAAGACGTTTCTTAAGAAAGAAAACTTCTAATGTTATTGATCAAAGAAGACTTCGTGTTGAATCATTATTAAAAACAGAAAAACAATTACGTGATGAAAGAATAAGAAAAGAAAAAGGTGAAATAATTGAAGATAATTCTCTCCCTCCTGCTTTAGCAAGATTTCAAACAAAAAGTTAAATTGAGAGATAATTTTTAAAGGTGTTTTATTGGTACATTGAAAAGTTAGTATAGTTTTGTTTATTGTATTTTAATATTGAGAAAGGGAGGAAATTTTAAAAAAATAAAAATAATTTAATTTATGTAACTCATAATAAATGTAAATAGATGTGTATATATAAAACCACGAATAAATTTTTTTATATATTTTATTCATTGAATCTTGTATTAAATAATATATTACCGATATCTTAAAACTTTAAGTTTCCTAAGTAAATAAAAAATAATTAAACAAGAGTTAAAATGATACTAGCAGAAATAAATATAATGTCGAAAAATAGCAATATAAAAGAAGAAAGATAAGAAAATATCATTAAACAATATTCCCTTTAATTCTTTTTAAAATTAAATCGCCATATTAAATAAATCATCAATAAAAAACAAGATACATAAAAAAAATATAAAAAATAAACAAAAAAATATAAAATAAATATAAAATAAAAAAGGCATCAGACAAATTTATTATTCGTTTTTCATTGACCGTATTTTATATTACCACATGACCAGCAGGTAAAGTGACTGATTTATTTTTAGATGAAGAACCTTTTTCTCTAAAAGTAGATACGGCAGGAACATTGGCCTTTATGTTTGTAACAATAGTTCCAAAGGCTCTTGGTTCTAATTTTATTAATGTATGAAGAGGAACCTCCATCCAAGGAGATTGATCCTGTGGTACATTCATGAAATAAGCATATATACATCTTAATACAGCTTGATGAGTTACAATCATGATATTTTCTTGACGTTCCAATTCCATTATTATAGGTTCTAGCCTAATTACCAAATCGCGGTATGATTCGCCTCCTGGGTATCGATACTCATATTTATCAGCATCTCTTGCAGCAAAATCCTCAGGATAGCGTTCTTCAACTTCATCATATGTTAAACCATCACATACACCAGCATCTAATTCATCAAGAGCTTTCCATTGTAATTGAGGGTAGTTTAAAAATCTAGCAGTTTGAATAGTTCTTTTTAAAGTTGAAGTCCAAACAGTTAAAGGAGCATTACCAGCAGATTCTTTAACAAGTTCAGGTAAAATATGAGCATATTTATCACCTCTTTTAGAAAGATCTGCATCCCCGCCTAATTGACCAGAAAGGTTGTACATTGACTCACCATGTCTACTTAACCAAATAGTACGTGGTTTTATATGAAGATTGATTAAATAGTATACTATACGAGATTCAAGATAATTTTGAATCTTATTTATAACAACTTGGGAACCAACATTTGATATTTTAACATAGGTTAAATCATTATCATTCATTGTTTCATAAACAGCTTCATATTTTTTAATTCTTGCTCTAAAATCAGCTGCTGCCTTTTCCGGATCTTGTCCAATATAATCGGGACTAGAAGTTTTTACATCCATGATATTATGAGTAATTATTGATTCATCATTACACCAACTTTCAACAAACATTGGTTCTAAATGATATTCCCTACATAATTTTAATATCCATTTTCTTCTTTCTTTAGTAGAATTTGTTGCATCTAAAATACCAACAATTCCATGTTCTTCATCAAACCATCGAACCATATCATGCATAGCTTCTTTTGCAGCTTGTTGTCTTAAACGTTCACCTTCTTCGTTACTTATATCAAAAAAATCTGCTGTAGGATGAGCTGCATTTTGCCTTCTATAGGATCCAACATTAAAACATTTTGCTTTAATTGATAGCCACGAGAGGTATCGCACGACTGAAAATAAAAGAAAAAAAGAAAAAAAAAATTTATAAATGTTAGAAAAATAAATTTAAAAAAAATAAATAAAAAATTGATAAATTTCTTATACTTTTATTTGCAATTAAAGATTTCCCTCGTGCTGGTAGTCCTACCATAATAACACATATGCGAAGGTCTTCAACCTAAATAGTTAAAAATAAAATAAATAAAAATTACCTCATATAACAAACGACTAAATAATTATTCAAAAAATAATAACAAAAAATTAGTTGAAACTTACATTTGACACTGTATACACTGGCATATTAATTTTTATTAAAACAAAAATATTTAAATAACACTTATATTTTGTATGCAACTATTTCATTTATAGGATCCTTTTTTTGATATATTTTTCATATAAATAAAAATTAAACAGATCTGTTTTTCTATTTTTGTATAATCTGTTATAAAGAAAATCAGTTTTAATTTATTTTTTGTTTTTCGTTGCTAGGGTTGTTTCCGTAGTGATTATAGGAGTGTTTTTAAAATCTAATTCTTTCACTTAACAGCTAAACTTAACTTCAAAGTACTTACTTGTAAACAATATATACAAATATACACACAATTATATAGAACAAAATACAGTATTTACAATATGACTGTTTATTTAATTTATATCATTTTGCTTTAATATGAATAAATATTAAGTAGTTGTTTTTAATTTGGTATAACTTTATAAGCTTTATATAGTCACTAGTTTTCGATAAATACCGGTGTTATGAATATGCCCAAATGATGTTAATAAATATATTTTAGGTTTATAAGTTTGGGTATTTTACTTTTTCATACCTGCTTTCATTGTAGTTATAAAATATAAATCTAAATTTTTTTTCGAGATGTGCATCTCTAATCCTTCTTTTTCTAAACTACTGCACTAGTAGCATAGATTATTTTATCCCTTGGAAAGATCCGTCGTCTATCAGCAGAGACAAGTATTTGCTATATACTAAGATTCTATCTTTTACAGGTTCGACTCCTTTTGTTTGTTTTTTTTTTTTTTTTTTTGTAATTAAAACTAAATCTTTATTCTTATTTTTGATCATATCTTCTTATTTTTTAACTATTCAATTCTTATCTTTTAAGAAAAAAAAATCTTTATCTCTACCATATCAAAAAAATATTTTTCAATCCGTTTTGATTGTTAGTTAATATTTTTTGGTTTTTTTTGTATACTTGATCTAATCATTATAAATCTCCCATTTCTTAAGCATTCGCTTAGATATGATTTTGTTTTTCTTAATTGATATATAGTTTTTTTCATATTTATAGGAGTATTTTTTACAATATAAGTTACATTCTTAAATGAGAGTTGATACTACCTCTTACCCCCGTTTTACTAGCTTTCTAACCCTGTGAGTGTTCGCTTAACTCAGTCTATTGTGTTGGGAAATTTTTATCGTATTATGATTTATATTCTTAAAAATCTATGTAATTTTATTTTATTTTTTAATTTATTTTCTATTATACCATATTATTCCTAGAAGCGAAACACTTTTAGAAATTAAATGTTGTCCCAATAAGAAAAGCAAGTTAAGAATGGAATGTGAAGGTGGCATCCGCAACTATACAAATGAAAATGCAAAGTTAAGTAAGTAACTATTTTTCAAACAAACAAGTAAAATAATGGCATTCTTTGACATTTAAACAAGAGATTAGAATCTTGTTTTAAAAAATGAGCCAAGTAAAACAAATATATATATATATATATATATATATATAATACAAAAAAAAAAAAAAAAATTTCTAATAATTTGGCAATTTCCCATATAAAATACTAAAAATATTAAAAGAAAAAAAATTAGAGCTTAATTAAACTTAAGTGAATTAAAATCAAATTTAGCCTGTGTAATTTATACAAATAACTATTTAAAAGTTTGATCAATGCAAGACTTTAGACTCTTAAATGTGAAATACAATCATAAATTAAACATATAAAAGTATAATAACTTTATTAAAAAAAATTGTCATCTAAATGTTTATTTTTCTAATCAATTAAGTGTAAAAAGAAACTAAAAATTGAAAGCATAGTGCTCAACTTAGTAATAAACTACACAATCAATAAATTGCCAAACTTATAATATAGCTAAGCATAATGTAGAAATGTTTTAATTTAGTCTGCATGAAATTATAAACTTACTTTTTAAGAGCTCTTTGAAACTTCCAGCAACTATATTTATATAGTTTCATGGAAAAAACTGCAAGCTGGCTTATAATAGTAAATAAATTACAAAAGAAGAAAATCTAACAAATATTATCATAAAAAAATGTGAAAATAATTTTCTAATTAAAAATAACTTACTTAATATATAGCATATTTTAAGTAAACTCTTACGTGAAGTGGAAGACTAGTAAAAACTGTTGGAGGTGTAGAGCAATTGATCAAGACAATTCTTAAAATTACAACTATTGATACTAGTTTGAATGTTACATGGAAAGGTTTTCACATTATATCTGGTTGTATGCAGTCCTGTAGAAGTTATCCAACTTGATCTGTAATTACAGTACCTCATTTATCATATCACATGAACAAGTAAATCATAATAGCCAACTAAAACTGTTAGAAACTGGCCTTTGGAATTTCTTATTATCTAATCGTATATTAATAACAACCATTTACAAAAATATTAGTTACACAAAATAATGTAGTAACACAACACCTAATTATAGCTGTACACGTAGATATACAGTGAATGTAATCTGTATGTAGTACTTTTAATAAAATGACATTATTGGATAGATAGTGGTATATAATACTAAATTTAGTATTTTGAACACATACTTTATGTAAAAAAAAAAATAATGACTGAAAAAACATAAAAGCTTCCACGCCAGGGGTCGAACCTGGAATCTTTCGCTAGCAACCAAATCGTAGGCGAACGCCTTGCCATTGGGCCACGCGGAACAGCAATTAGACGGAGTTATATTTTAGTCTACTTATTCTTTTTTAATTATTATTTTTATTATAATTATTACTATTATTTATTTTTTATTAATATGTTTCTATCTATGCCACAACTAAAATTGCTATTAGAAACATCACTAATTGTGGTATGATCGATGGTTACAATGAGATTGAACCTCATAATGCCAAATACTAGAGCTGGGCAAAAGATGGTCCCGGTCTTTTTTGAACGGTCCGAAAAAGATCGTAGTCAAGAGAAATAGTATTACTACGTATTTTTTATACTATTTTTTCAAATTAATTTCTTTTTTCTTTAGGTAGTCACACTATATTGCTACATATTTATACATATAATAAATATATTGTAATGAAAATAAAAAAAAAATAAATTATAAATTAATATATATTAAATACGTTAATAAAACATTTTAAATTTAAGTGATGATTATTACATTAGCTTTTACATTTATATTATCAGTAATAAGAAATATGGCTTCTAAAAAAGTAATATGAGTAAATATGCAGTAATACGATTCCTCTTGACTACTGTCTTTTCACCCAGCTCTACTAAATAGGAATTGATATCTACACCCCCCCTTTATCCCCTCGAGGTCCCTCCGTAAGAGTTTACATAAGCGAAATTTTAAATCACCTACCGTATATATTAATTATTTATACAAGTAGTAATCATTTAAAAGTTAATTAAAATATAGTTTTTAAATTTCACTTAATTAAAAATTAGATTTTTAAATTTTTTTTTTATTACTTAATTGAAAATTAAAATAAAGCAAATTAAAATAAAAAAAATAAGATTGAAAGGCTGAAAGAAAAATAAAAATTTGTTGCTATGCTTTAATGAATTTTTAATAAAAATTTAAAAACAATATTCAGCTAAGCTTTTAGGAAAATTTACAATTTTACTATGCTTTAGAATAAAAACATAGTAATTCTTGTACTATAGAAAATTTAGGAAAAAAGTTTAGTTTTTCTTCTTACTTTTCACATAATACAAAAAAAAAACTGTTTAAACTCATTAATTAAAATTTAAGAACTATTTTTTTAATTAAGTGAAATTTAAGAACTATTTTTTAATTAACTTTTAAATGATTACTACTTGCATAAATAATTACTATATACGGTAGGTGATTTAAATTTTCGCTTATGTAAACTCTTACGGAGGGACCTCGAGGGGATAAAGGGGGGTGTAGATATCAATTCCCATATAACATACTCTAACTGTAGTGTAATACGTTGTAATAACCACCAGCTTAGCCTAAGTCATGAGTTAAAAAACAAGTACTCTTTTGATTATAAGTTATTCCGCGTGGCCCAATGGCAAGGCGTTCGCCTACGATTTGGTTGCTAGCGAAAGATTCCAGGTTCGACCCCTGGCGTGGAAGCTTGATTTTTTTTTTTAATATATTTTTAATTTAGTTTAGTTTCATAAAACTACACTTACTGTATACGTAAAATGTATATATTTAAACATATCAAATAGATTAAAAAAAAATTATTTTTGTAAATATGTTAGCACAAATAGCTCTATAAGCTTAAAGATATTCACAATTAATGTATATACCAGTAATTCTCAAAAAGAGAACCCTAAGTTGGACTGGTTGGAAAAGAAATACAGTTCATATTGTATTTACAAATAGATTGTATAGAATATTTGTTTGCTGTCTTATTACCCTACAAAATAAATAACCATAGAAACAAAAATGGAATAACAGCGAAAAATATGAAGTCTTAGTGTCTGATCTTGTAGGAAAGATAATAGAGTAAAATTGATACTTATTTATTTTTAATTATAGATTTAAATAGATTTATTTGTACATATATTTATAAATATAATTTTAATACATAGACGTACAAACAGTACATTAGAATATTTATTATATATATAGCAAAGAAATTTTATTTCAATTTTTTTTTTTTTTATGCATTAAGTTTATTCGCGTTTATTCATATTAAAAAATTAGAATAACAATTGAAAAAACTACTAAACTATTCTTAAATCAATAAAGAGAAATTATACTTTCTCTAAGAAGTTGATTTTAAAGAGGATAATAGGTTAGGAAAGGTTAGACAATGAGTGATTTTTGTTTTATTGATATTTTATGGGTTTTGTTCAAGCTTTTTAAAAACAGCAAAAAGCAAAAGATAACTTTATTTATCTTAAATAAAACAATTAACTAACAAAAAATAAATTTTACAATTGATATATATATATATATATATATATATATATATATACTAGAATAAATTTTCATCAAAATAGATATTTAAATGAAGTGTATTGCTTATCTAATCGGAATATTTATACTGCTAGTCAGTGTTTTAGCAGAACGTGATTTATACGAAGTAAGTTTTATAATGAAAAAGAATATTTAAATTTAATGGTTTATAAATTACTAATATAATATTTGGACAGGTACTCGGAGTAAACAGAGATGCAACAGAAAAAGAAATAAAGCGTGCATATAGACAATTAAGTAAAGTCTATCATCCAGATAAAAATCCGTAAGTTGGAATTATTTTTTATTCTTGTTTTTATAGAACAATCAATATTGATCTATTTATTATATTCACTAACATTTTTAATAAAGAAATGATGAGAAAGCATCAGAAAAATTCATGGAAGTTTCAAATGCATATGACGTTCTTTCAAATAAAGAAAAACGTGATATATATGATCAACACGGCCATGAAGGATTAAAACACGGTGCCGATCCAGGCGGTAATCCATTTGGAGGAGGAGATCCATTTAATATGTTCCATCAATTTTTCGGAGGTGGCGGAGGTCAAAGAGCAAAACCAAAAACCCCAGATGCCACAGTGGAACTAGATATTACGTTAGAACAATTTTATAGCGGTGCAGCTGCAGAATTTAGTAGCAACCTGCAAGGAATATGTTCAGTATGTTCGGGAAGTGGATCAGCAGATGGAAAAACACATAAATGTGGTGTTTGTAGTGGCAGTGGGCGTGTAATTCAAAGAATACAACTTGGACCAAATATGTTCCAACAAGTTCAACAAGTATGTCCAAAATGTGGAGGTAAAGGCCAAACTATAACACACAAGTGTAAATCATGTGATGGAAACCGAGTTATACGAGAAATGCGAACATTTAAAGTAGATGTTGAACGTGGAAGTGAACCAGGACATAGAATAAAATACGAAGGAGAAGCAGATAAAGCACCTGATATGGATTCTGGTGATTTGATCGCTGTTTTACAAGAGGCACCAGATAAAAATATGGGATATAGAAGAAGAGGTAGTAACTTATTTAGAAAAGAAGTTTTGTCATTACAAGAGGCAACTATGGGGGGGTGGCAACGGACGCTGGCGTTCTTTGGAGGACAAACGGTTACGTTGTCTCGTAAGAGTGGAGAAACTATTAATAATGGGGAAAGAGAGGTTGTTAAGGGTTATGGTATGCCTAAGTATCATGAAATTGAAGAATTTGGAGATTTAATTGTTGAATATTTAATTATTATACCAAAGGATGGGAAAAAAGTTTTTACTTCGCAAGATGAATTGTAGAAATACGTATGACTGAAAAAAAAAAAAGGAATGATATTTAAATTGAAACAAAAATAAAAACAATAAAATAATATAGAATAATTGAGATAAAAATATTTTTTTATAAGGTTTTTAAAAGTCATTAAAAAAATCATTAAAAAATTCATTTCATTGATCTTGGCAAATCGGGGTAAGAAAGAGGAGATGATATTAGTTAAAAAAAAAAAATAAAATAAAAAGAGGGGATAATTAATAAGTACGATTTTATTTTTAATAATATTTGTTATTTGTAATGAGATTAACGTATAGTAAAATAGAGCAAGATATAAAAAATAATTATGTAATGTTTAAAAATAATATTTTTAAAATAAATAAATTAAATAATATAAATTGAGTCAATTAGAAAAAAAAACGAATGAAAATCATTATTAATGTTCTCAAAATAACTATTTTGTTCTTATTGCTTCCGGAATATTTTACCGTATAGATTTAATGTATACATGTATATAGAGCTGGGCAAAAGACCGCTTTAGCACTTAAAAGACCGTCTTTTTTCAACCGTCCAAAAAGACTGCTGATAATTATGTTATATAATCTCGTTTTTACGCGTATCCTATTATAACTTCCTCACATTGTGCTATCTATATAGATATATATTTATTACTCTGTATCATTATGGGCACTTTAGTTTACAATTTACAGTTTATCTATATATTTATATACATTTTTAATATAAATTGTATAATAATATAGTTCTATTAGAATATTTTAATATTCTTCTGCTACATACCATTAAATAACAGCTGTAAATTTTTATAAAAATAATTAAGTGAAAATATATTTCCTAGCTAGCTCATTTTAATCTAAATTAAAACCCTTGAGCATGAATCATCATTTGCTCATACCAATTGTAGTTGTAGTTCTCGATAATTTGTAAATTTATGTAGAACATACTTTCGTCTTTCTGATTGTAGACTAAAATACATAAACAAGTAAAGCAGGGTAAATTTTTTGTATGTTTATTAAAAATGGTTAGTTTAAAAGCTACTTTTTTATAGTCTCATAGGAAATTATAACAAAATAAAAAACAAGTAACTTTATTCAAATATATATTTTATAACTTATATAATAAAAAAATATTTATTCACTTTTATTACAAATATTAAAAAAATAAAACTAAAAACATAGAAAAGTAAAAAATGTTTATATTTATTGTAGTAACATATGAATAAAATACAATAGAAAAATAGAAAAAATAAAAGAAAGGCTCTATAATTACTCTATAATTACCCATACGATAGTATTATTTTACTTTATCAAAACTATGATTATTAAAAAAGGTATAGTAATTTTGTTCATTAGAATACGTTTTTTGAAAAAGTTTATTGTAGTCAAAAACCATAAAAATACGTAAAAAACAAGTAAATACACGTAATACATAATAAAATAAAGTAATAGGGCAAGGCAACCAAAACTGGTCTCGCATTCGGGTATCGTCCGAGCTCTAAAGAGTCTAAGGGCAAACTGTGTTTTCCGTAACCAAAGTCCATCACAAGTAACACTTGTTAAACTGGTTCTTCATTAGATGGTCAACAACACGTTTCCACAACAACTATTGCAATGACATCCATGAGCGGTGGCAAATTTATTTGTGAAACCGGAAGGTTCTTCTTCCCCAGTCTCAACAAAACTACCTTGTGATTCATTTTTAATTAAAGCCAGTTAATATTTGGAGTCAAAGTTACTACGGTAACTACTTACATAAATTACCTAATAAGATTTCCTATATTAATTTTTGATTTGCCAAAAATAAAAAATATTTTCTTTTCGTTGTTAAAAATAATTAATATAATTTATAAATATATTTTTAGACAATTTTAAGCATATTAAACTAATTAAAATTTTATATTACACAGTATATTACAGACCATCTAAGTAAATTAGAGCGCAAAATAAATAAGTACAATACTTTTGCCACTTATTAATATAAGCTTCTCCATTTGATAAGTTTTAGGAAAAACGGAACAAAAATTTGTTTACTCCGCACATATATTTATAGCAACTCATTAACTCTTCTTTTATAAATTTTTTTTTTTTTTCAAAAATTTCTATATAATTGTACATATTTTCTATTTCATATAGATTGTAGATTTTTGGTACTTATATATACCGTTAAATTATATATAAATACATATTAGAATAAATCATAATATAGTATAATATAATATAATATAAAATTTAATTAAAATTGATTTAATTAAATATATATTTTAATTATAATTAATTTAATATATTTTATATTATTCTTATTATTGCTCTCATTCGTAATCTTTTATAGAGTCGTTTTATTTCTTTATTGTTGTTGCTTAGGAAATCTCGGGTCTAATTATTCTAAATGTCCGCAAAATTAATATCCTTCAGAAATTCTCCTTTATTACGGAGCACAGTGCATAATAAATTAATTAACCATATTAATACATCAATTCTTATAAACACAGAAAAAAAAATGCTTTTATCAAAAGAACAACCAAATTATGTTCATAATGTTCCAAAAAGACATTTGGCAACGGCTAATCCTCCTCATATTCCTAAAACTCAATATGGTGTAGTTTTTGATAAAACTGGTGGCCCACTTCAATATAAAGAAATTCCTGTAGGTACACCTGGACCAGATGAAATTTTAATAAATGTAAAATATACTGGTGTTTGCCATACTGATTTACATGCATGGAAAGGTGACTGGCCACTTGATACTAAATTACCTCTTGTAGGTGGCCATGAAGGTGCTGGTATAGTTGTTGCTAAAGGTGATCATGTTACTAATTTTAAAATTGGTGATTATGCTGGTATTAAATGGCTTTCATCTACATGTGAAACTTGCGAATATTGTAAACAATCCAATGAATCAAATTGTCAAAGTGCTCATCTTTCTGGTTATACAGTAGATGGTTCTTTCCAACAATATGCAGTTGCTAATGCTCACCAAGCTGCTCCACTTCCTAAAAATGTCGATCTTGCACGTGTAGCTCCAATTTTATGTGCTGGCATTACTGTTTATAAAGCTATTAAGGAATCTGGTGTGAAAGCTGGTCAATGGCTTACAGTTACCGGTGCTGGTGGTGGATTAGGTTCTCTTGCTATTCAATATGCCAAAGCTATGGGTGTTAGAGTTATTGGTATAGATGGTGGTGAAGCAAAAGGTAATTCAGTTATGAAACTTGGTGCTGAAGCTTATGTAGATTTTACAAAAGCAAAAGATATTGTAAAAGACGTTAAAGATGTTACTAATGGTGGATCTCATGCTGTTATTAATCTTGCAACTGCTGAAAAACCAATTGAATTGTCTTGTCAATATGTTAGACCTCATGGTACTGTTATAATTGTTGGACTTCCAGCTCATGCTAAGATTATTACTCCTGTATTTGATGCTGTTGTCAAAAGTATCTCAATTAAAGGTTCTTATGTAGGAAATAGAGAAGATACCGATGAAGCCATTGATTTCTTTGTTCGTGGTAAAGTTGATTTCCCTATTCAAATCAAAGGATTATCTGAACTTGAATCTGTATACAAGGAGATGGAAGCTGGTACACTTATTGGTCGTGTTGTTTTGGACACTTCAAAATAAATCTTATAAATAATTTAGTGCAAAGCTGAATATTTATTTATTTATTTTTGATTTCATTTACATTTTCATTTTATTTACGATTATCAGTACATTCTTTTTTGTCTATTATATATAAGATTATGCATGAAATATTATATTAGAGAAATTTCTGTTTTTTTTTTTTTCTTCGATATATATTTCGCATTTTTTATTTTATTTTATATTAAATGTTTTAATTAAAATTGGATACCTCGTAGGTATTTGTTTTCTTATATTTTGCATTGTAGTTTACACTTACAGTAATTTGATGCACATGTGTATATGTGTGTATATGTCTATAATTATGTTGTTTATGACTGTATATTACGCATTTGTGTTCCTTTGTGTGTTGGATAACGAATGACTAATTGATAGACCACAATAAATAAATAAATAAGCATACTCATAAACATAAAAAAATAATAATACATCCATATTAATCTATGCTTAATTACAGGATTTTACAATTTTACTCGAGTTGTAAATACTTAGTAACCGGGTCACAGTCGATTAGCTTTATTATACTAGTTCCATGTTAGTATAAAAGTTATTTTTATTTTTTATTTGTATTTACTATATATTTTTATTCATTTTTTATTTTTTTATTTATTTCTGATTTGTTTTTTATATTAAAATTTTTTTTTTCAGTTTTTACTTTTCACTTTTACTTTTCACTTTTTATTTTTATTTTTTATTATTAATCATTCTTTTTAATTATTGTTTTTAATTATTTATACTTATTATTTATTTTAAGTATATTTCTCTTATCAATAATTTTTGTTTATTATCTTTAATTTATTATTTATATATGCAAAAATTAACTAGTTACTTACTATTGTCTTTATAGCCAATTTTGGCTCTTTTTCTTTAAGATAAAGTTTTTTTGTTTTTTTTTTTAAAAAAAAAAAAGAAAAAAAAAATATCCAATGGACTCGTGGCACGAAACATGTACAAATTCTATTTTACCATATAAAACAATAAATCAAATAAATAATACGAAAAAATCTATAGAATCACATTCGTCTAATATAATCCCATCTGTCATTTTATTTGATAATAGACAAGAGCTCTTATGGACTGCTGACTCCCAAGGTCGTGTAGCATCTTTTTATGGGCCATCTTTACAACCATATACTGCTTTTCAAGCACATTCATCAAAAAAGACAATAATAAATCCATCATCATTACCTTTTTCTTCTTCTACTGCTAGTACTATCACTAATAACAACCAAGACTCTCGTATTTCTCTTCCTTCCCCTTCTCTTTCTTTAGGCGTATTTCAAAATTTCAACAATGGCTTGGATTCTCAATCATTTAATATAAATACAAACAATATAAATTATTATTTATTATGCAACCAAAAAATTCCTTTACCTTCGCCTTCTACAATAAGGGACTTACTTGTACATGATAAAGGTATACTTTCGCTTTCTGAAAATTCTTTAAGATTTTCTCTTCGTCGTGGTTTATCAAAATATCATCTTGAAGATCCCCAATTTCTTGATATGCTTACAATGGCATATATTTCTCCTCAAGAAATTATGATAGGAGGTTGTCACCGTACAGGAATTTTAACAGTAAATATAGAAAGAGCTTCTATTCTTTCTCGCTATTCATTAGATTTATCTAATCAATCTTCAATACAAAATGATACCACTGATTATACAATTATGAAACGCGGGAACCGCCTCATAGCTGCTGGAACATCAAATGGTGCCGTTCATTTATTCGATCCATCAACATCTCTTTCAAATCCTGTTCATATCATTCACCCACATTCAGCTGGAATATCAGATTTAGACACTCATGGATCTTTGCTTTTATCGGCTGGTTTTTCTAAACGCCTCTCAGGCTTGACTTTGGATCCATTAGTTTGCGCTTTTGACCTTCGTGCTTTACGTGCTCTTCCACCCATTCCATTTCCTTCTGGCGCTGCATTTGTAAGAATGCATTCCAAACTTGCTTCGACTGCAGTGATAGCTTCCCAATCTGGATTAATACAATTTATAGATATTGCAAATCCAGCACAATCTCCCATGCATATGCACCAACTTAATATTTTATCCCATTTACAAGCTATGGATCTTTCCCCATCAGGCCAATCTTTAGCGTTTGCTGATGCTACTGGCTCCTTGCACTTGTGGTCTTCATCTCATGAAAGTATAACTTCTTCCAACCATTCGAATACTCCTATAACCACACATTCATCTTCTTCCACTAGTATGGCTGATAATCATACTTCTATTACAACTTCAAATGTGTTTTTTACAGATTATGCAAATACTCTTCCTTCTGAACTTCCCGATGAACCCCTCATTTCTAAAATTACTAATCGACGGCCAATATTTTCAATATCCCAAACAGACCGTCCTCTTTCTTCTATAGGTATGCCTTATTATAAAGATCCTTTACTTTCTTCTACAAATTGGCCATCAAGAGCATATCCCGTGGGTTTACCTTCTCCTAATATTCCTATAGAGGTTTTGCAAACTATGAAGAGAGTCGATTTTATAGGATACGCTCCATTTAATCGCGCGAAAGTTGGGAGGCGTAACCAAGTTGATCCATTAGTAACTGCAGCTTCTGCATTTTCTTTATCTTCATCTACATCTTCTCCTTCTAATGAACTTGGAACGAATAGTAAATCCTTCTCGTCTTTAGCACAATTTTCTCCTCATGGGAAACCATTTGCCTCACATTCTCATCCTTTATTTAGGTCACAAAGATCACATTCAAAAGTGTTTTTAAATTCAAAATCTTTACAATATATTGAATCAGATGAGGAGTCACCTTCTGACGAAGATGAAAAAATACTTCCTTCAGATTCATCCACTACCAAAACTAATTCTACAACTGGAATAGGAATAAAAGGTATTGATTTTGGAGATAATGCTTATAAAAGTTTGCACACGGGGACAGATTCCGTAAAAAATAGTATTAAAAATAATAAAATATCAAAATTATATGAAAAACTAGAAATAAAATATTCAAAATTTGGTGTGGAAGATTTTGATTTTGATTTTTACAATAAAACCCCATTTGCAGGCCTTGAAACTCATTTGTCCTCTTCTTATGTTAACGCACTTCTCCAACTTTATCGTTTTACTCCTTCTTTTTATAATATAACTTTATGTCATACGGCAGGCCCTTGTTCTTCTCCTTTATGTTTGCTGTGCGAACTTGGTTTTCTTTTTGATATGCTTACCAAGGCGCAAGGTAATCATTGTCGGGCGTCTAATTTTTTACATACGTTTGCTTCTATCCCTCAAGCATCTGCCCTTGGCTTAATTCACGATGATGAAGATACTTTAACATCTTATCAACGTTCTCTTTCTAAATTTGCCCCTCCACTGGCAGTTTCTTCTACTCAGTTTGCAATATCTTCACTATCACAAAATAAAGTTTCTTCAGCTTCTTTTAATGTAAGCAGCCCTTATCCTCCATCTTCAAAAGTTCCAATTGAACACCCGCATAGATCTTTAGGAGATATGATTCAATCATTTGCTCGTTTTTTTTTAGAACGCCTATCTTCTGATTATCGAAGTGAATACCAAAACAAAAATCATAAAGACAATAGTCAAAATCATAAATTCGATTTTCAAACGTGTGCCGCGCAGGATTCAAGAGATACTCTTCAATGTATAATATGCAGTACAAAAACTTCAAGGATTTCAGAAAGATTTATTCTTCAACTGGATTATTCAGTTGCTTTACAACAGTTATCTGGTAGCTTGAAAGGTTCCAATTCTCAAAGTTCTTATAAAATTTCGGAAAACAATGACTTCAGTAATTTGATTAATAATAATCCCATCAGCTTTTTAAGTGTTCTACAGCATTCATTTAATAGCGAATTTCAAACTCGTGGTTGGTGCGATAAATGCAGAAGATATCAAGTACTTCAGTCACGCAGATCGGTCATAAGTCTTCCTGAAACATTAACGATAAATGCTTCTATTGATAATGAAGATATTCGTTCTATATGGCAACAAACTTTATGGCCTCAAAAAAGTTTTATTGCTTCTGTAAAAAATAATGGGCGTTTATTTTGTACTTCCTTAGCTTCTGATAAAAAGCCAAATCAGGAACCCTATTCAGATTTAGCTTTTTCTGATAATGAAGATCAATCTTCGACTTGTGTTTATCATCTTATTGGATGCATAGTTGAGATTTCTGAACATAAAATTAACCCAACTCCTGCTTTATCATCTTTAAACCTTGCTGGACTAACAACTGACTCCGACAAGTTCACTACTACGAAATCCATGCCAGAAATTCCTTCTGCTTCACCTCTTTCAGCATCTTCAGCATCTTCTTCGCATTTAGTTGCAGTTATCCATATTCCAAATGCTGATCCTAATTCAAAGCATGATTGGTATGTTTTTAACGATTTTCTTGTTAAATCGGTATCTGAAAAAGAAGCACTTAATTTTGATCCATTATGGAAAAGGCCTTGCATGCTTGTATATCAACGTGCGGAAAAAGGAAGTGAATATGACATTCCGAAACTTGATGTTGACTCTTGGAAATCCTATCTTGATACTTCTTTGATTTTTGATGATAAATCATACTTAGCATCTAATAATATAGAATTCGATAAACCTTCTGCAATTTATAAGCATCCTGGAACAAGCTTTACTAATTCTGCAACAGTAACTAAGCCGTCTGAAAGTCAAGAAGTTGTTCCTTTGTCACACTCCGAAACTCCGAAGGAAGGCACTCTTGTCGCAATTGATGCAGAGTTTGTAACTTTGAGACATGAAGAGACTGAGATTCGTTCTGATGGTACGAAATATGTACTTCGACCTGCAATACTTGCTCTTGCGCGTGTATCAGTTGTCAGAGGGGAAGGCTCTAAAAAATATATACCATTTATAGATGATTATATAATTACTCAAGATGTTATTGTTGATTATTTAACAGAATATTCAGGAATTGAGCCTGGTGACCTAGATCCGAAATTTTCAAATAAACATCTAATTCATAGAAAGTTTGCTTATAAAAAACTTTGGGCTCTTTTAAATCTTGGATGTATATTTGTTGGCCATGGTTTAAGGTCAGACTTTCGAATGATAAACATGCAAGTCCCTCCTGCTCAAGTTATTGATACAGTTAAAATTTACCATCTTCAATCGCGACATCGGTACCTATCTCTTAGATTTTTAACTTGGATGCTCTTGGAGATACATATTCAAAAAGATACCCATGATTCAATAGAAGATGCTTGTGCTGCTTTGAAACTTTATGAAAAGTATAAAGAAATTTGTCGTGGCGGAAACTTTAAAGAATTTCTTAATTGGATTTATCAAGAAGGACAAAAATTAAATTTCAAACCCAATCTCTCTGTCTCTTCCCCATTACTGCCAGCAGCACCTAAGCCAACTAATGACTAATTAATTAAGATGATTTTTACAAAACGTCCGACAGGAAATTTTTAATGACACATAATGAAACAAAACCAACAATACCATAAATATGACTTATAATTTAACTATTTTTACTTGTAAATTTGCAAAGAAAAACCATAAAAATTACATAATATTATTTTCTCTTCATGAAATAAAAAAAAAAAAACTTATATATATTATATACATTGTATAAAAACATATCATGTGTAAATGAAACTAAAAGTAAAATATTATAATAAAGTAGAACCCTGTTAAAAAAAAAAAAAAAAAAAAAAAAAAAAAAAAAAAAAAAATATGTTTTAATTAATGAAATATTTTCTGAAAATAATTTCATCTAAACTTTAACTTGGTTATTTTGTTTCTGATCATTCGGACGTACTTGTTTATTTGAAGATCGAGAAGTTATTACAGATCTTATAGCGGAAGGGTATGTAGGTCCAACATCGTTAGTATTTTGGTAGACTTTATTCTCATTATTTTTAGATGTTTCATACAAGTTAGTTTTGTTATTTTGGGACAAATGATTAGACTGTGCACCTTTGTTATTTTGGGACAAATGATTAGACTGTGCACCTTTGTTATCAGGCAATACGATATTTGACTGAGTCTCTTGTTGCATTTGTTGCAACCTGATTTGCTGTTGGATACGGGCAGAATGTAATGACTCCATTGTTCCTTGCGAAACGGGTGAATTCAAAGTAACTTTTGAATTAGCAATTGAAGATGTGATTGAGGAGTTATGGAAATTGTGTAAATGAGAATGTGAATGCATGTTCATATGCGAACGCGAGTGTGAATGATGCGAAAAACCATGACCATGAGATGTTTGCTGCAGTTGCTGTGAATCTGAATGCTGCTGTTGATTATCTAAATGATCACTACCTTTAGTTATTTCAGAATCTTTTTTCCATCCCTCACTCCACAGTTTTGCTAAAATTTTTTTCTTCTGTTCATTTTTTTTATCTTCAAAAGAGCTTTGGATTCCAGATTCATTTTTGGTTATGGAAACAGCCACTGGAGCCTTGGTATCGTTTAAATTGGCTTTTGTATCATCAAAAGAAGAATGAGGCAAAGAAATTGTTGAGGCCCTTTTATTTTTCTCTAGAGAAGATTGTTCTACAAGTTCACACAGATTTGTCACTGTAAATGAAACAGGAATACGATTAGATTTGGCACCAGTGTCTTTAGCTATCGCTGGTTGTAATGTTACAGAATCGCGTGTTTGTGGCTTATTAGTTACAGAGTCTTTAGATGAATGACTTCGTTCTATATTAGATCGCTTTATCGGAGATGAACGAACACCAGATATACTGGTACTATGAGAATGGTGGGCGGATGCGTCTGAAGAAGAAGAATTGCATTGATATTGATATGAAGATAAATTGACATTTTCATTTTCATTGTCGTTAAAATTTATTAAATTATTTAATTCGAGTCTTGTTAAAGCAATCTTTAGTGGATTTGAAAATCTCCTGATATTTTCGTAATCTTTTGATGCATGTTCAATTTCTCGAATAAGTTTTGCATTTAAAAATGTCGATTGTTGTACTCGAGTAAGTCCTGCGATACTAACTAAAGATTTATCATTTAATCCAGGTGCAGAGTGCGCAGCGTCATTGATACTTGCTCTTTGAAGCCATAGTTTTTGTTGAGTGCGAGTATGAACAGGAAGTGCCGAAGAAGTTACAGAAGTAACATATTCGTGTCTTAAGTAGCCATTAGAATCTTGTTTAACTTTAGTTGGAGATTTTTCAGAATAAGATGTGCTCGTGTTTGAATTATCCTTTGTATTTGTGCTGTTTTCAAGATCTGAAAATAATGTTGATGATGAATAATTATTAGATTTCTTAAAATATCCATTATTTTCTGTGTTTAGTTTCCCATTTTGTAAAGAATCTACATCTTGTTTATTCTGAGAATCATTGGAACGAATCAAATTGGATGAATTATTGTTATTATTAGACGTGCCGTTGGTAGTAGTTGCTTTCGAAGTAGTAAATCCACTCTGATTATCAAAATCATTGTGAATAATAACGCGATCATTACATAATTGTGGAGGAGCTGGAGCTGGTGACGCAGGAGAGAATTTTTGAGTAGAAGTACCAGCAGGAATATTTAGGATAGAAATAGATTTATCATTTTGTATATCAATACTTTGAGAGCCATCAAGATTAACTCCTTTTGCATTATCTTTGTCTATAGAATACTTAATACTTTTATCGTGAATATCTTTATCGTTTTGAGAAACTAGATCGTTATTTGAAGGTTTATGAGAAGAATTAGTCGGGCTAAACTTGTCACTTGAATTTCGTGAAATTTGTGTTTTGGAATTTTCTATTTCCTTATTGTTTTCATTTTGTTCTTTTAAATTATTTTGATTGCCTGAATCAATTTCATTTTCCTTTGAAAGAGTACTATTATTGTCAACATATTTTACATCAGCATTATTTTTATTATCAACATGTTTTTCACTTATACTAGTATTATTTTCATTATTTCCATTATTTTTATTATCAACATGTTTTTCACTTATACTAGTATTATTTTCATTATTTTCATTATTTCCATTATTTTCATTATTTTCAATATCATATAGAGGTGTTTGCTTATGATTTTCGAATTCATACAAATAAGCAGTCGGAGATTGATAGATTACATTTCTATCAATATTTTGATTTAGAGTAGTACCAATATCTTTATCAAATTGTTTATCAATTAACTGTTCATCATTTTGAATTTGCAAATCCATTATAGCTTTTTTTCTTTGTTTTTTTGTACGAGCTGGCTTAAGTTCTAATGAAGGTAAAGGTTTATTATGAGAGCCACGTGCCACTAAACGAGATTCTGTTAAAATTCTATGTAAGCCAAAATTATCAGTAGATCTTGATTTTTGAAATCTTGCCCTAGATGATTGAGTTAGATTTGGAGGTAAAGGAGGTCTTTTAGAAGGTTTATCTTGTTTTGCAGGAGATTTTGGTTGTTTGAGATTATCATTTGAAGTTGAGGTATTTAATAAATTTGTATTTGTATTTTCATTTGAATTAGAATTATTTTGATTCATTTGAGAATTTATAGATGAATAAGATTTGGAAATAATAGAACCATTTGTGTTATTAGCAGTTAAGTCAACACTAGAATTTCCCAAAGCATTTTGTTTTCCCAATCGATTAATATTTTTTCCTAAAGAAAACGTTCTAGAATGCCTTGAAGCAACAAATTGTTTAGGTTGTCTCTTTTGTAATAAAGAGGTTATATTTGAAGAATTCAAAGTATTTATAGATTTAGAAGAGGAGTCATCTGAAATTGATCTCCTTATTTTAGGTCGATTTGTACTACTACTATTTTTTCTATGGATATTATTATTTTCAACTTGGGAAGTATTATTTAAATTAGACATTCAGAAATTTTAGAAAAAATAATTACTTTTCACTACAATTAAAAAAGCACATGTATATCTAATTAAATAGTTTTGTTAGAAATTAAGTTACTATGTAAAATGAAATAAATTTAAACTTACTGAGTATACGTATATATTTAGTATTTAAACTGTAATTAAGTCTAAATTTGTATATATATTTATATCTATATAATTTATGTATGTATGTATATTAAAAAATAGTTTCCTATGTATGATAAAAACAAAAAAATTCAATTTAATTTTATTAATTTTAATAATTTATTAATTTTAATAATTTATTAATTTTAATAATTTAAATTAATTTTTATTATTTTTATTATTTTTATTATTTTTATTATTTTTATTATTTTTATTATTTTTATTATTTTTATTATTTTTATTATTTTTATTATTTTTATTTTTTTATTATTTTTATTATTTTTTATTATTTTTTGTTATACTTTATTATATTTAATTGTTTGCTTATTACTTGTCCATCTATTATTTATTCATTATTAGTATTTGTTCTTATAAGAATTACCCTCTTTATATTATCATTTTTATAGTTAATATTTTACGGTTGTTATGCCAAGAATTCACCTAATGACCATTATCTACTATGGGGTAATAATAATCTACTAAATATTAAGATGAAAATATATATTGCCGGTATTGTATATATAATATATTATTGTATTTAACAGTAAAAAAAAAAAAAAAAAAAAAAAAAAAAGAGTATTTATTATCATTGGATATAATATAGTATATAAAGCCAAATGTTTTAATTAACAGAATTTTGTAATAATTTATTGACAAGCTTGGTTTGATGAACTCTATTTTTATAAGTTTTATCGTAGCGTAAATATTATACTGCACAATAAATCACATGTTCTATCCACCCATATTTAATATTTTATCATGTAAAAACAAAGCTTGAAACGCGATAGTCAAATTAATATTAAAGAATGCACAAAGAAACAGAAAATATTACAATTGACAAAAAATAATACATAGCCAAATAAAATTAAAGTAGAAGTGAAATAAAAATAGAATACAAATAGAAATAATAAAAATTATTCAACTATAAATACAATTGATTTTATGAAAAATATGTAATAAAAGTATCTTATATGACTTCCTTTAATATTGAAAATACAAGTAATTACATTCCTGTAAAGAAAAATACAATGACAACTAATAATAACAGTACATTACTGAATGTATCTATGACAAAAGAGCCCAATAAAACTGAAAGAAAAATTGACATTCATGGTGAAATTCAAAATGATATTAAAAACAGTATTAAACATGATATTACAAATGAAGTTAAAATTGAAGTTGAGATTGAAAATGTTCCAAATTTAGTAAATTCATTACCTCTCACTGTGTCTGAGGGTTTTCATTCTGATGAATCTAGTTCATCGAGTCTTTTTTCACATTCTTCTTCGAATACTACAGCTTCAACCCCTGAAAGTACTTCTACATTTATAAATTACAATCATGGCAACCCGAAAAGACAATTCGATTCATCTCTAAATGAAATAATGTCTTTTGATGCAGCTGTTTTAGATATTCCGCATACTCTTCCTGAAGCCATAAAGGTTTCCCCTCTTACTGGATGGTTACCTTCTGATCTTAGTGAGTAATATTAATCAAATTTTATTAAAAATTTACATTATACTTATGCTTTATTTTTACTTTTTTTTTTTTTTTTTTTTCTTTTTTTCTTTTTGCTAACTATCGTAATCCTCAGTTGGATCTATTATGCCAAATTCTATCATAATACCTGAAAATGATCTTTGTACATCATTAATCCAAAAAGGTACAGTGAATTTGTCTAATATTTCAAATTCGCTTAATGATTCAAAAGCTTCACCATATTTAGATTCAGTAACTGAAATAGCTGGACTGATCACAAATAAAATTAAAAAACAAAAATTTGATTCACTCAAATTAATTGATATTGATATTCCTGTAATGAAATCAGAAACAAACTCTCAACCATCTGGTCTTCCTCATTTATCTCTATATGCTCAGAATATCTTTAATCAAATTAATTATAGTCCAAATACTACTTCAAACCAACATCCACGAGAAGAAAGATTTAAATGGGATAATTGTCTTATTAAAAATACTGCTGTGCAAGCGTTCTCCTCAATTACAAAAGAAAAACAAGAAAATAATCAAAATATAAAAATAAGTCAAATTTGTGATAATGGTGCTTATAATAATGAAAATAAGAATAATGAGACTTTACATTCAACTTATCCTACTGAGGTAACTGATACTTCTATTAATATCCCTACATCTTTTGCAATTCCTAAAGTTGATTCTATATCAATAAACTCTACGATCGATTTATTGAACAGCTTCAATAATTTTATTGAAGACGTATTTGAAGCTGACGACGAATTTAACGAAGATTCAACCGAAAAAAGCCTATTTTGGATTTCTTATAAATACTCCCCTCTCCCTTTATTATCTTTTGATTATTTAGATAAAATTGATGCTTTTATAAGAAGGATGATTATTACTTCATCTTTAGAGAAAGTTGACAATAAAGTTCTAGTTCGTTTACAAAGTTTATTTCAAAAACCGCTTGAAAATATATCTCTAATAAATTATAAACATATTCAAGAACTTTCTGATACAGAAGTTCATAAGCGATTAGGATTAGGTTATAATGCTGCTCTATCTTTGCGAAATTTGCTTAGAATTTTTGCACATCACAAACCAGATGGTCGGTATTGCTATAATGAAAACACTATACTTTTAGTATTAGATTATTTTCGTATGATGGTAGAAGATTTTTTAATCCCTTTTAGTAATGACTTTTGTGAGTCAAATACTGTTTCATCTTTGAATACCGAAGATAATTACAGCTTTTGCATCAAATTATTAAATGTCACACTCGCAATTTTATCATTAATAGGCACTATTTGTGCAAGTTGTGATTTATCAGAGGCTACGATAAGTAAAATAGAGTTCCCCTTATTTGCTCTTTTTTTTACTTATAATAATCATTATTATTTCAAAAATGATAAGCGACATCATGCAATTCATTTAGAAAGTCTTATATTAGGAGCAATGGATACCATATGTAGTTTATTTACTAGCTACCCGGATCAACGTACATTTATTATTGAAGAAATACTCTTGGGAATAGAAAAAATTCCTACAAAGAAATTAAGAAGTGGTCAATATAACCTTTTACATGGAAATAGCATACAATACTCTAGTGCATTAATATTACGTTTAATAAATATATGTGGGACTCCGCCTTCATTTTCTGAAAGATTTTCTTTATCTTATGTTCAAGATAATGAGCTAAATATTAAATCTATTTCTGATAATCCAGAAAATTTCATGGAAATATATAAGGATTATGTAAAAAGTAATGATGAAGCTGTAAATAATTCGCTACAAATGGCCCAATCTCTATCTAGTTTTTTTGTCTCCCGTGCAGCAAAATTAGGCGATTCATTTTCTAACCAAGGAAATTTACTTAGTTCTGGTAGTTTCAAACCATTATTAGAGTCATTTGTAAAGGACTTTTTAACTGCCAGCGTTTACCCAGAATGGCGATCTGGATTAAGTGTATTGGACTCTATTACTGTGGCAATGATCAATTGTGCTGATCAAAATAAGTTTCCCGCAAATGTAAATTCATTAGCTTTTGATATTCTATCAAAAATTGCATATGCAGTTTGCCTATGGAAAAAAGTAGAACCTATACCAAATCCGATGAAGTCCTTACATAATGCGTCAGAGCTTAAAAAGGGGTTGGATGCCAATATTTTTATGCTTGATTATTTGGAATGCGCTAAAAAGGAGGATAAAAGATTGTCGACTTCCTATAATTATTACTTTTCTAGTCTTTTATATTTTCTTACACAACTAACTCAGAGTACTACAAATTTAGATTCTTTAAAAATACTTCATAACTCACTCGATCGTTTTTTCAGTATGAATAATGCGATTCAAAACTTTACTAAAACTGAAGCTTTTTTAGCCACTTATCGTCGCCTTCTTAGTGATTCTAATTTAAGCACTTTATATGATAGGATTGTTTTCACATTAATTGAAGGATTAAGCCATACTACGATTAGTGCTAGAGGTAAGGCAATACGTGCCATCTCTTTGGTGATGGAAAATGATACAGACTTGTTAAAAAGAAAACCAGTAGAAGAGGCTTTAAAAGTAAGATTGTATGATAATTCAGCTTTAGTTCGGGATGCATCTATAGAAGTTCTTGGGAAATATATTACGATAAATAGAGATTTAGCTTATGGCTTTATTAAGCTTTTTATCGATCGCTCGAGAGATAGTGCAGTTAGTGTCCGCAAACGGATAATTAAACTTCTTAAAAATATTTATTTATTGCAAAAAGAAACTCAAAAAAAGGTTGAAATAGGATATTGTTTATTGACCCGAACAGATGATGAGGATGAAAGTATTCGTGATCTATCGTTTAAATCTCTTCAGGAAATTTGGTTAACTGTATTTCAGTCTGATGTATCTTCTTTGTCAACTGATAGAAAAGAGCGAGTAGAAATTATGGTTGGAATACTAATTCAAGATGCTTTAAAAAAACGCAGCAGAGGAAGCGGTGCAATGTTTCTTTCCAATCTTTTGAAGAAGGAGTTTGATAATAACTTGATAGAAAGGGACAAGTTATTATTTTCTCAATTGATCGAAGACACCTTTTCTATATTATTAGATAAACAATCTGAAGTAAATCAAGATGGGGTTTCTACAACAAATATGACAACTAATAAAGTTCCATTTTATCTTCAGTTGATTTCAATTTATGGTTCGATTACTCCTAAACTATTTACGCAAGATCATTTGTATCACTATTCATTTTTTCTTGCAGATGAATATGCAAATTCCAAGAGCCGTTTGTGGACAATCAAAATACTTCGCCAAGTTGTGCCTCATATTCATGTTTGGAGGCGTGATTTTTTAAATGAAGTCCAAATGAGTTTGTTGAAAAATTTGACTAAGTATTCATACTTAGAACTTTGTGATGCTATCCCTTGTTTGTGGATAGTAAGTAAATTAAAGAATGATACTATAAGAATAGCAAAAACTACCAAGTCTTGTTTTGAAAACATGAAACCTTTTTTCTTGCAAGCATGTGCAGGCAAGCTTAAGGAGGTTCCACAACGCTTATTGAAAATAATTGACCTTCTTGGTTTGCTAGTGCGACATTGTGATTTAGAGGATCACGCTGATATGTTCCATATGCTCAGATGGCTAGATTGGAAAAATCATAAAGTTTTGAAAAAAACTTCTAATGAAACAATTTTAACTGTAACAGAAATGACTATTAATTGCTTAGGGGTTTTTTGTAAGAATGTTAATGAAACAAGTCCAAACTCATTAAGTATAAATGTTCAAAAGCTTGCCGTTCGTAGCTTAGGGGTAATCTGCATTGGTCATCCAGAGATGTTTATTGAAAGCAAGGTTTTGAATATATTTGAACAAGTCATGAATGGTAGTAATTCATTTTTAAAAAATATTATAATTCGGGTATTAACAGAATTTATTGAAACTGAGAAGGAAAATTCTAGATTAAAAATAATGGAAGATGTTGGGAATAAAAAAAATATTTCCTCATCAAAATATTCAAACGGTTTAGTTGAAAAAAGTTCTATCCTGAATACTAAAAATAAATATGATAAACAAAAAAGTGATCGCTCTGTGGATATGAATATTCTTACAGGCTTGACAGAAAAATTTATTAATGAAGCTATATGTGCTCCTTTATTGCAAGTGTTCATGGCAAGTATTTTAAGAGAAACAATGACTTCTAATGATGCTACGGCAGAAGATGCGATGGTTTTGTTGAGATTAATCGTTGAAGAAGGTTTTGGAAATCCTCGTGAGTTTATGTCTGCCATTTTTGCTTTAGAGTCGGCTCCAAACTATAAGATACAAAGTATCGCTCATGTGCTGCATGCGCAACTCCAAAATAGGTGCCCTTCTTTAATTGAAGGATCTTATATTGATGGAATAAAGCAGGCATATGAATATCAAATCTCATTGAAAAAATCATCTCATTATGCTCAACGGTGGGAACCCTTTTTTTTAAATCATTTTTATAATACATTGCATGACTTACCTGCATCGTCTCGTAAACGACTTTTCATGGGGATTATTCGAAGCTTGGATTTCAACTTATTGAATATAGATATTTGTTCTCTTTACGATGAAGACAAGCCAGCTGTTATATGGCCTCATTTAAAATATGTGAGATATCTAAGCTTAGCTCTTAAAGGCTTAAATTTTTCATCAATGGATGAGGTACTTCTCTTACTATCTGGATTAGACAAGTTGATAGCGCGTAATGGACAACTGATAAATAAATTGGCTCAAATGGCTTGTAAAGGCAAGGCAATGAAGAAATATGAGCTGCCTACGGTTTCCATGATTGCTGCTTGTTTAAACTATATATGGGAGTTGCGTTTTTATTTACAAAAAGCGTATAAAGTGAGTGAGCACATCATTCTAGATTATTCTGATGCTGTTTCTCGTGGCATTAGAGGAGGAAGTGGAGGAGGAATTGCAAAGAAGCATACTAATCTGGTTTTAACTGAAGACCAAGCAAGAAGTGAATGTGATGAATGGAAGCTTATATCTTTCCTGAATGAAGAGGAAGATAGAGAAATATGTCATAAATTCTTATTGAATATGACTATTGTGAATGAAGAAATGGAAATAGATACTGAAGATGAGCTTAAAGAAATGAGAATAGAAAAGGAAGTTCGCTTAGAAAACAAAGTTGAAGACATTAAAGAAATGAGAATAGAAAAGGAAGTTTGCTTGGAAAACAAAATTGAAGGTGAAATCAAAGAAAGAACAATAGAAAAGGAAGTTTGTTTAGAAAACAAAGTTGAACCTGAAATGATTTCTGAAGATGATGTTCAAATAATATTAATAGAAAAGAAAGGCTGCTTTAACAAAAACAAGGAAAATGCAATTATTATTGAAGATAATGATGAGGTAATAAAGGTAGAGAAAGACTGTTTAAGAAAAAATAAAAAAGCTGTAGTAGATATGGACGTGATCATTTTAGAAGATTAAGGAAAGAAGTATAAATAAGTAAAAATAAAAAGATTGCAATATAATATAATAAATGAAAATGATAATAATACTGATAACTTTGAAAATATACCTAATAAAATATTGGGGTGGGAAATTTGCTATATAATGATTTGAATTTGTGTATATTATTTAATGATATATATTATGTTTTATGATTGAATGTAAAATTGTATTTTCTTTCAAAAGAAGAAAGATAATATATATATATGTTTGTTTATTTATTTATTTATTTATTTATTGTTGATTCATGAGGGCCATTACCGAAAAATTAAGATTAGAAGGATCATTATTTATAAAATCTTGTATATGTTTTAAAACTTGATCATTCAATATATCTTGGGAAGAAGAAGATAAAAGACCCAAATCAATTGGACCTTTCCTTCTACCGTCTAGTTCATATAAATGTTTATCCGGATTTGTTACTTGACTGTTTGTAGATACAAAAGCAACATAATGTAAATCTATATTATCGTTAGCATCTAGAGCCTTCGTAGAACCTTGTTGTGCAGCAGATTCATGCAAAGATTCGAGTTCCTTTGAATTCTCTAATAATTCTACACGTTTTTCTATAGATAAGTTTGGGAACTGAGTGGAAAGTGTTTCCAATAAAGAACCAGTTCTAAATTTTAACCCAGAATTGATTGCTGAATGAATTAAAGCATATGTTCCACAAGCATTTCCAATTGTTTGAGGAACCCAGAGAATTTGATCATTTTTTGTGGGAACATATTCAGGTAATTTACTGTCGTGTGCAATTCTAGTTTTTTCATACGCTTCAGATATAGGAAATATCAAAATTACTGCTAAAACTGGACGAGGAACAAATGAAAGTAAATCTGGATCTGATAATGAATATACATCTACAAATTCTGCAGATGGGGGTAAACCTAAAGAAAGACCAAGATTTGTAAATATTTCGGGTGAAGATTCAAGAGGAACAAACCGCATGGTTGATTGATTGATTGATTGATTATTTATTTATTTATTCATTTATTTATTGAGTAATTAATGTCCGACTTTATTTGTCTGATTATGTTGCTAATTTATTTCTTAGTTATAAGTAGACTACCTATTCTTTTAATCTTCTTCTGGTTTTTAAGGATTTACTAGTGTTGCTGGCGAGCAATTTTTTCTAGGGGGCGAGGCCCAGCTCGCTCCTAGGAAAGCTCTGTAGGGGGCGAGACCACTTGTCGCTTGGTCTTCATATGGACTACACCGTATTACTTAGTAATACAATACAAATACATTACCTTAAATTGTAATTTTTAAGTATTGTATATTATTTTGAAAAGGATTAAAATATCATTTTTTTTAGTCTGAATTAATGTACATTATATACTGTAAAATATAACAAAAAAAAAAAAAAAAAATGAACTGAATACTAAATTAAAATAACACACCATCTATTGTCCAATCATACTTCGATTTTTTTTGGATTTGATTCGATGGAGTTAAGTAAATTTAAATTTTTATTTTTTACGGCATATATTGTTTTAAATTATATACAAAGAAATACAATTACATAATAACTTAGAATGATGTAATAAAGCTATTAAATATACATTATTGTTAATAAAGTACCCAAAGATAATGTTGTTTTAATAATATTTAAATGTGTTGCAAAGTAATATTTAAATTTGGCATGTTACCCTACCATATAGTCTTGCCCTTTAGGATGCGAGACCACACGGCGAGACCCAGCTCCGTCGCCGGCAACATTATGATTTAATTACAAGACTATTGGTCCCCTAGAGCTGGTGCAGACTAGATTTGAGTATTTTATATTAGTAATTATGTATTGTATGTTACGTAGTATATCTACTTTATTTGCAAATTGCAATTATATTTTTTTCTATGGCACCCTTAATCCATTGTATATTTATATGAACATATATGTAGAACTGGGTAACGACTCGACTAAAACCGAGTCGACTAAAATTCAACTCAACTCCAATCGACTCGATAGAAATAACTTAGCAACGAAATTATTTATTTTTTCAAAGTACATAATATCTAAGTAATACAAAACTAAGAATTAAAACAAAAAAATTAAAGAACATAGATTACTAGTTGGGGTTTTTAAAATTTAAAAAAATAAAAGTAAAAATAATTAAACTTTTGTGTATTAACTTTTGTGTATTTACATGATAGTATATTAAGTTTTCTATTGGGTTTAATTTCATTAAATTAAGATAATTACATTTGAAATTAGAGTTTATTTTTTATTTACACTTTACTAGTAAATTAATATAAATACAAATAAATCAATAAAAAGAGTAAAATTCCAATACAATACTACAGTCACTTTTCATCATAATCACTAGATATCTATTAATCATTTCTTTAGATAAATTGTAGAACATTATTTTAACTCACACACCTTCATAATGGATTTTATTATATAGATTAATAACAATAACTATAGCAACAATAACAATCACAAATAAAATTATCTTATTAAACATTTAACACAACTCGGTTCTGAAGCAGGTTGCTATATAAAAATGACTATTTATCTAATAATTAAGAAGGAACACGCTAATGAAATTTAAATCTTTACGTATTGTGCGACTATCAAGCACTAGTTTAATTTAAATTGATTACGTATTAACCATCGATCAATTTAGAGATAAGAAATAATTTTAAAATTTATTAGCTGTACAATCATCGTAAATAATTGAATCATTTTTAAAAGAAAGAATTATAAATAGATCAACCATTAATTGTATATAAATATAAATATAATATAATATATATTATTCATTTTATAATATCTCGACGTACTCTTATAACAGCGGGGTTTGTTCCCTTTGTACGGATCAAAAAGGTTAATCAATTATCGTCGGGGTCAGTCAATTAAATAAGCAATCACTAATACGAGACTTTTCTTTTTTGCAAAATATATTTAAAAAAACTAGATAGAATTGTGTTATAAATAATATAACTTTTTTTTTTCTACTTTATATCACTTGTTATTTATTACTTAATAATTATAATAAATTTTGTTGCACGATATATATATTTATTAAAAGTACTGAATTCCTTTATATAAAACGAGTTTTTACAGGAAATATAAATTAGCATAGTGTAATATTAAATTTATTTAATACTACCATGTTATTGATTTTTATACCCTATATATAGCATTTATAAATCGATCAATAAAACTTATTCTATCGAAATCTAAAAAAATTAAAAACAAAGTACATATATATTTTAATTAATAAGAGTAAATTCGTTTGAGCATAGTAACGTATATAGTAAGTATATACTCTATATTATTCACTACTTACTATTTTCAAACTATCGGACAAACAAACAATTAAAAAGGAATTAATAACTAGTTCAGGGAGGGTTTATACGATCGTTTAAATTCCTTTTTATTTTTTTTTATTTTCTAGTAAAGAAGGGTCTTTTTAATACATTTAGCAAATTTTATAGGAATTTAAAGTTTACTTAGATTTTATTTATTTAAGTCATAGATATATGTAATAAAAGAATCAAGTTTTATAAACCATTAATATAGGTTATAAATATTAATATTTATTATTATCTTTGATATTTACATGTCTAAATACTGAGATATTAATAATAAAATAAGAAATTTGATTTCATATCATGCGAAATTGAATTTTCTATTTTTTATTTATTTATATACATATATTTTTTATACCGACTTCACAATGGTCATCATTCATGAAGTTTCTGTTGAAGAATCAATGTCAGGCTCACAAAATCCAGCAATTATAGCCTCAATGGTTTCTTCTTCATTATCTATAATAGCAGGTTTAATTATATTGCCCTTACTTATCTATTCAGATTGGAACTTTACACATAATGTGCGTCTTTCATCTGGTTCTTTATTTCAGTCAAATGAGTCTGATAGTCATTCAAGTGAACCTTGCTCAAGTATTACAAAAAAATTTAAAAGCATATATACCAGACTAAGAAGCTTATCATTTTCTTCCGTAACTTCTTCGAGGTCTGAATCCTCAAAACAAATACGTTTTCCATTTAGAATACAATTAATATTTTTATTGATCTTTTCTGATTTTATGCGTGCTCTTCCTCTTTTATGGGTCCCAGCTTGGTTTCTAGCCACTGGTGCTGAAGTTGCAGCCCCTATGATCTATTCTCCATCTACTGACTTTTGTATCGCTTCAGGATTTTTATTCATTTACTTTGCTAGAGCTGGGGATGTAGCTATACTTTGTATAGCTTTTCATTCTTTAATATCTATACTCAAGCCGGTTTCTGATTCACAGTTAGGTGGGCTGTACAGATTTAGATATTTAGTTTACGCTTTATGGATTGGATTACCTACCATCACAACAACTATAGTTTTCATAGTAGACTCACCGCGTGAGTCTTATGTATTCAATGGATGTCTTTGCTCCTTTACATATAAGCATTGGGCCATTCCTACTATTGTACTTTGGGTTCCCAGATTTCTCATTTTTATTGTTATTTTAATAATTTATACTGGCATATATGTTTATTCAAGATGTATATTTCATAAGGTTGGGAAACAACTCGCATTACACCAAAACTTATTTCCTACGGGCCGCAACTCTAGTATTACTTCAATTCAAGCTGATTCACATCATGACTTTTCTAATTACTCACTAGTTAACGATATAAACTTTTCTTCTCCTCTTAATAATCAGAATAATAGTCAGAATAAAAGTTGCACTGAATTTAGATTAAATATATTTGATACAACTTGCAATAAAGAAAATGTATACTCTGACACTATACATGATGAGCTAACAACATTTCAACAAAGAAGTCGGTCTTATTCAGAACCGCCTATTTCCCCTCTGACTGAAAATCCGCTTACACTCACCAATATTGTAAAAGATAACTTTAGTGGTAATATAGGATCCTCTGATTTTGAGCAGAAAACTATTCAGTTACAGCAATTTAATTCGGATTTTATAGGCCCTCAGTCAACTGATTCAAATATTGAAGCCCATGAAAATTTACAACTAGATGAAAACGAAAAAGTTAGGATACATTCTAGTAATACCTTAAAGGTCTCTCTAGTTGAAAATATAAGTTACACTAACGATAAAACTGATGTACAAAAAGTAACTCAACTGCAGCAAACAACACAGCCTGAGAATTTTTCCCAGTGTAAGAGACCAAATCTAAGCGCAAAAGAGAAACTTAAAAATTTATTTAACAAATCTTTCTTGTCTTCAAAACCTGCACCTTTGAATGTTACTAATTGCTCAATGGGAAATCTCGAAAACAATGATTTCTATAATACAACAGATGAGTTTAACAAGGTTACTGAAAAACGAGAAATAATTATGAGGCAGCTAACCTATGTATTCATATATCCTGCTGCGTATATGCTTTTATGGGGATTTCCGCTTGTTAATAGAATTATAGCTTATTATCGTGCTCCTCCACTGTGGATTAATGTACTAGAAATGATTGCCATTCCTCTGGCATGCTTTGTTGATGTTTTGGTGTATGTTATACGCGAGTCACCTGCTAATGTCAAATATAGAATGTGGTTTGTTAAAACTTTTTTGAAGTTTTGCAATATATTTAAAAAAATGTTTTTATGGTCTCATAAATGTTTCTCCAATTCGCAACCCTCCAATTCGTTAATATCGAATGAAAATCATAAAAAGACATTTGAAAATAATCAAGGCAGCGCATCAAAAGGAAATTTTTTTTTTAGCGATTCAGAAATCCGTGAGTTTTATCACAAGAAAAATTCCAATTGTTTAAATCAGAATGTTGCTCTTGGTGAAGAGAAAACTAACCAGTTGTTTGGATTTCAAAATATGAGTGTGTATAAAAATAATAAAAATGAGAATGACATTAATGCTAATAAAGAAGGTAATGATAATGTTAATAATTTTAATGAAGTTAATAACGATAATGACGAAAATGGAAATGATAATTATATTGATTTATTAACAATGCTGCGATCTCCGCCTTAAAAGGTGATTTTATATCTCTAAATTCTGTTTGTATAATTTGGATTTTATTTGGGATTTATTGTTTTGTCGGCTGTGTTTGAGTTGCTTTTGTGTGAATTATGGGTTTTTTTTTTTAAGTAAGACAATTCCTATATTTTTTCTTTAAAAAAACTGTCATGAATATATTTGGTTTTACTACATTTGTTTTGTTTTTATATACCTATTTTTAACTAGCTAGCCATGTCTTTTAATTTGTACTGGGTTTAAATTGCAAAATATTTAGTGATTATTTTTTTTCCTCGTATTTATGCTGAGGATCTCAGTAATTTTAACTACATATATTATTATTACTCATTTTTAGAGTTTAAATTACCTGTATCTAATTTATGAATAAACAATCATGACCAAAAAAAATATTTAAAAGCTTATATACTATAAGCAATAAAATTTGCCAAATATTATTATATAATGATTTAACTTTTTATAACACAAATAAACAATTAAAAAGATTGCTCCTAAATCGAATATACATTTTAAGATAAATATAGAACATTCATTCATATTTACTAGCTTTAGATATACAGATAAAACAAACTGCGTAATTTTAGACTAAAATTATTATAAAATATATTGTTTATTCATCTTTATATAAATAGTATATGGCATACTTGAATCTTAAATACTGTGGAATAAATTCATCTTCAAAGGCATAAATTTTTAAACCTTTTTTTAAAATCTTCTCGATCCAATCCTTGAGTACATCTTCAGATCTAAGTTGCTGCACAATAACAATAGTAGTACTAGTTGAAACAGCCAGTTCATACAAAGTATCTACAAAAGAAGGTATCAAGTAAGTGTTATAAATAGTATCACAAGCTAGTATTATATCTATAGATTTATTTTGTAAAAAGTCGTTCAAACGTAACTTATAATCATTAGAATATTCCCAATCGAATTCAAATACATCTACATTTTTAATATTTTTATTCTGTGAAACGGAAAACTTATTTTTATCAAATTTTTTTTTTAAGTTTGATTTTCCTTTTAAATGATGACTATTATCGTTCCGAATCAACCCAGGAATAGTCTTTGAGTTAAATTCATTAATGCTTAAATTTTTCTCTATATTTTTAGAAAGCAATTTGAGAATTTGAATCTGATCAGTTGCAATATACATTCTAGTATGATGAGAAACAGTACATGCTAGTATTCCTCCACAACCTGCTCCTAATTCAACAACAATGTTTTTATTTTGAATTATTTTTTTCATTATAAATTCTTCATTAAGTTCATCATATTCTCCTTGTTTTTCGGCATCATTTTTCTTAATATTATTATTAAAAATTTTCTTCTTACAAGAAGTATTTTTTTGCTCTAAAATTTCCGCTAGCCATTGTGCAAACAGTATGCTTGAGCTCCATACTACTCCACCTGTAGTACCTTTTTTATAACTTGAATTTAATAATCCTAAAGATTGAGAAATAATTAAAGTATCATTACCGATATTTACAGTTATCTCTGTAGAAGAATCGCAAGCGCCTAAAGCTGTTGTTTTAGTTTCTTCTTTTAAATTTGCATTTGTATCTATTCTATACTTCGTTTTTCCTTTTAACTCAAGTCCATCACTTGTCTCTTGAAAATTGTATAAAGCACAAAATCTTTCAAAGCTTTCACTTTCTGCAGAGTTAACTTCGTACATGTTATTTGTTAACAACAAGTAGTTTGGTAATATTGGTGACCTTCATACTTCTTAGGAATAGAACTAATATTGTTTGTCATCCAGTTGTACAATAGCATTTAAACTAAGACAAAATTTATATTTGTTTTTTAGTATAAACTATAATAAAAAAAAATTGCAGCACTTACGATTCCACTGTGGTCTCCCACCAAAGTACTAAGTAAGCTCTCAACAATTTAACTACAGTTGATCTAACGGGAAACGGTGCTTTCTATCGGATATGGCCGCAACTAAGGTAAAAAAATTTCTTGCCTTACTTAATTAGTATTTCTTATTATTTTTTTTTATTATTTCATAATTATTTCATATTGGTCTAAAAAGCTATTGCTTTAAAATTAGGCGCTGTGGCCGAGCGGTTAAGGCGAGAGATTAGAAATCTCTTTCCCTTTGGGAGCGCAGGTTCGAGTCCTGCCGGCGTCGTTATTGTTTTTATTGCAATAGGTTTTTATTTTTATGTATTTTTGGTAATAAATAAAATTCAATATCACTGAATATTCATTTTAAATACTAAAGTGCAATAAATAATAATCTATATTAATGGAATATTTTTTTTTTTAAAAAAAAAGCACAATCTATCTTGCATAACGCCCAAAAGAAAACAGAAAAATATTCATAAATTAGGAAAAAAATACAAAATAGAGCAAGAAAAAAAAGTCTAGTAGGAAGCAACATTGAACGATTATAATAAAATAAAAGTTCAAAATAATAGCAAGATCCTTTTTTTTTTTTTTTTATAAAAAAAAACGCAAAAAAAAAAAAAATGCGGTGTTAAAAAGAATAAGAATATAATTAAGTATAATATTACAAACCAAGCTTTTCCTCCAACAACAGAAGCTCTACTTCAGCTTTCAAGCGTTCAATTTCTCGTAGATTAACATATATTTTCATATCTCGATTAATCGAATCTTCATCCTGTATAAAATCATCTATAATGTTAATACTTTTTCTTGCATGCTGCTCATTTATTTCATTATTTTTACTTATGCCATCACTATTAATAGCATTTTGGGGAAAAATATCCTCTGGGATTAATGATGAAGTATTTATACATGAGGAAGTTTTTTTAGTAAAATTAAGATTGACAGAATTTAAATCTGCTTCATTCATTTTATGGAATTTTGATTTCTGACGTATTATGGTGCCTAAAGAAGGTTTAGCACGATCGAAAAAATTTGAAAAATCTTGTAACACATTACGTTTTGACCGAGGAGTATTAGTGTTAAATGTTGAATCTGAGGGTTTTGTTCTGTTGTTATGGTCATTTTTATGAGTGTTTTTTGTGGCTGCTTTTTTATCTACTGAAGGAGATTCTTGATTTTCATTATTATCACTACGGAGTCTTAAAAAAGATCTACGTTTATGTGATTTTTTACTTTTCTTTATGGATGAAGAAGTATCATGAAAATTACTTGGAATATCTTTTAGTGTATTGTTAAATTCATTATAATTTGATTGTGATTCTTGTGTTATTGAATTCGCAATAAATCCTTCATTCAAAGATAAATCACTTATTTCATTTGAAAGACCTCCAAATAAATCTTCATTATATAATTCATAATTTATACTTGTTAAATCATAATTATCTGTTATAATTTCATTGTCATTATTCATTATTAATCCCTTTTTTATTAAGTCATTTGTGTTAGTTGAAGAAGATTGGTTATTTATACTATCATTAAAATTTTTACTATTAAAATCATGACTTAGTGGTCTTGTCAAATAAGTATTATTGTTTAAACAAGGTTGAAACCCCCCAGCGATTTCATTATCTGGTTTTAAAGGTGAAAATGAAAATTTAGAATCTAAAGCAACAACTCCATTATTAATATTATTAGTTAAATCTGAATCACTATCACCCATTACTCTTTTAGGTGTTAAACAATGAATAGTTTGTCTCCTTAAATGATTATCATATAAAATATTTAGTTTTTGTATATTATTATTTATATTTTTATTAGAAATATCAGAATTTTCATTCAAATTAATAGTGCTAGATTCATCATATTCAGTATAATCTTTAATATAATCCTCCCAGTCAACACCGACACCTACTATACTTTCTTCTTTATTAGAATTCATTATTATAATTTGTACTTATTCTTTACTTTAGAAATTTAAAATAATATATAGTGTATGTATTATCGTATATTTTTATAAATAAACATAAATACACTTATTTAAATTATATCTTTTTTCTATTGGATATTACACACACATATATATATATGGATGTTTATTTAATTTGTCTTATTTATTTATTTATTTATTTATTTTTCTCCTCCATAAACAAGATAATTAAATTTAAAATAAAAAAAATGCTATAATAAGCAAATAATAATTTCATATAATGAACGGATAATAGAATAATTATTTATTTATCTAATTATTTAATTAATCATTTATTTATTTTCATGCCGTAACCATAACAACGTTGTTCTAAATATTTAGCGTGCGGACTAGAATATCATTATTGGTAAAAAAATGAAATTTAATTAAAAAATATCTTGTTTTTAAACGAGTAAAAATGAGTAAATTACATTAAAAAATCAATTGAGATTTTAATATTATGCATTGATTTTTTTTTTTTTTAAAAAAAATCAGTAATTAAGATTATATTTTATAAATTATATGGTGTTAATTAAATTTATGCAATTACTTAAATAACTATATATTATTATTTTATTTATTATCATTGTTTAGTATTTGTAGCATAAAAATACTATTTTCTAATAAACCCTAATAATATTTAAATTAAACTTTAAATATATTAAATGTCCTTGACAACAAGTTTTAAAGGGTATTTCTACCATACTATACAAAGGAAATAAAAAATAGTAAATATCTTTATAAATCTACAAAATATATGTTACATAAACTTTTAGTTTTATGTAATTTCAGATAATATTTATTAGATATATAATATATTTTGATTAATACAGGTTTTTTTTTCTTTCTTTTTTTTTCAAATAAAAATATGTATAACAATAAGATTTACTTAATATATTTTGCTATTCAGTGCAACTTACAAAGAAACAAATACTTTCTTGCTAAAATTGAAGTATAAAAAAAGTAAACAGGCATTTTATTCAACAACTTTATTTAAATCTCAAACCATTATAAATAAAAAAAGGAACAACTATATTTTATATATTTTATGTATTTTTTATATGTAAAATAACAAAAACAAACCGCAAGAGAATATAAGAATATAAATAACAAACAATAATAAATATAATAATATAAATATAAATAATAATAAATAAACAATTCACCAACAATAAATGGAAACAATAAACAATAAATATAAATAAATAAAAATAAATACCAGCAGATAACAATAAATGAACACACAATAAGTAAATAATAAATAAGCAATAGATAACAAATAACAGTAAATAACAATAAATAGTAATAAATAATAAATAAATAACAAATAGACAATAAATAGACAATAACTAAACAATAAATAAATAAGTAGAGAAATGTTTTATATATATGTATAAATAAAAAATTAAATAAGCAAATATTTAATAGCTGTAAGGGTTCATAACTGTCTTATATTCTATCTAAGAATGGTTATAATGAGTATGAGGAGAAGCAGAAGGGGAGTAGACCAATTTAGGTGATTTGCTTAAATTTCGAGGTTTCCGTGAAACAACAGTATTTGGGGATAAATCAGATTTACTATTTATATATGGGGTTGTTGCTCCATTTTGATTTAAATTTAAATTAGAGTCTCCAAGCCAAGGATTATTAGATTGTCCTTGATAGTTTGTTGCTTTTCGTAATGGATTCATATGTTGGTTTGGAACATTCTGAGTTCCAAAAGAAAAATCTTTATTCCATACAGAATTAGTCATCGGCTGCTGTTGAAAACTATTAAGATTATCAATATTATTAGAGGCAATATTAGTATAAGACCTTGGATCTGATATCACCGGATTACCATTTGGATTAACAGAAGTAGCATTTGAAGATATAGAATTATCCTTCAAGCCAGTAGAAAGAGGCGCAGAAGTTATAAATTCAGCAAAAGGATTATTATTAGACCAATTAAGTTTTGACATAAACGGATTATAGAGCTCAGCCGCATCTTGAGTACGTTCCTCATTTTCTGTAGGTGTCGAGGTCGTAAATACCGAAGCAGTTGCTCCTGAAAGAGAATGTGACGTATTACCTAATGGAGAGCGAACATTTGCATTTGATTCAGTCGCATTATTAATTTTTGTCGTATTTGTTGAATTGGAGTTGTTTGTGGAAGCTGATGCATATAAATTAGGATTTGAATGTGAATCAGAAATAACTGAAGGACCAATCAAATAAGATTCAGTAGTAGAACTAGTAGAAGAAGTAGAAATAGGAGAAGCATTATTCATTCCACGATTAGAAACTAAAAGTAGATTTGAAGTTGTTGCAAAATCTGGACGTACTCCAGTTGGATTTTGAGCTTTATTCTGTATCTTTTGTCGGGAAAAAGACGAAGGCGCCGTAGCCGAAGAGGGTTCGATATTAGGCTCCATTTCAGAATGATATGAAGAAGTGATATCCATAGAATCTACCCTGGAAACATGTGAATTGCGCGGATGCATTTGTCGTGAAGTGATTTGAGAATATTCTTTCTTTTTGCCCTTTTTCTTAAACGCATCTGGTTGGATTTGAGATTGTGGTTGTGCATGGAATTGCTCTATCTTATTAGAAAAAAGTTTTGGTTCTTTAGAAGAAGAAAGATTGGATAATACCAAATTAGAATTATCAGAAATAGAGGGTGTAGCAGTATTGAATTTTTGTTTCTGAGGATGTCTTAAAGAATGTTTCGTGGTGTCCTGTAAAATTGATAAAGGCGAAGGAGTTGAGTTGTTTATAGTTTTATCGGCCGTTTTTGAAATTGCTTTATTATTTTGAGTATAAGAACTATCCGAGTGATGGTTACTATTTGCATTACTATTACTATTATTGTTGTAAGTGTGAAAAGAAGAAGCAGAATCATTAAGAGAGGTCGAGTCCATTTGTTCACGTAAATGACGCATGCTTCCTATATCGGTTTCATCAGAATCCGAAAATGATTCTACCGACCCTGTTTCTATAGCAGAAGAAGAAACAGGACCTGTGGAACGTTCCAGTGTCTCAAGATTACTATACGGGTCATCAGATGTGGGAGTTCGAGAAGTCGAAGAAGATGGAGCATTGTTCCGTTCAGAAGAATTACTTAGAGAAGAGTGCATATTAAGTGGAGGTTGTTCTTCTTTTGTTGTATTTTCAGCTCTTCGTGTAAAATATGAGTCGCCTTCATTTCCTTTCTTATTATTAGATAATTCATCAAAAACCGAAGCATAAGGAGGTGGTGGAGAAATTATTGGAATAAGAGAGTTTGCATGTGGAGGAGATTTAGCAGATAAATTACTATTATTTGTATTTTTTCTTATTCTAGATGTATTAAATCCAACAGCTAATAACTCCTCTCTTGAGCGAGGCTCACGGGCATCATCTCCTGAACCTATTTCTTCAGGAACTATGGCTGAAGACAGTGCAGGATCATCATTATCTGAAAAATTTGGAGGAGGAAGTTCAGCGTCAAAAGGGGGCGGATTTGTAGAAGGTCTGCGAATTAAATGAATCGGTCTTGCAGGTCCCATATTTGCAGCGAAAAAAACTGATGGTCTGCGTGCGAAGGGCTCAGACATAGGGGAAGATACGGACGTATAAGAAGGTAGTGATACATTTGCCAAAGTACACTCAGGTGATAAAAGATGAAATGGAGAATCAATAGAAATTTCAAAGTGTTTCCGTTTTGTAGGATCATCTGGATGCTTTCTTGAAAGACGAATTAAAACTTTAATCCAATGATGAACTTTAATATTTGAATAAGATGTGTCAGGATGAAGTCTTTTACGTTCAGTTTCTGGAACACGTGGTACAGGAGCTTGGAACTCAAATTCCACTGAACCAGTAGCTTCAATACCCTCTTCAGATGAATTATTATTAGAAAGAGAGGGAATATTATTAAAATCAGTAAAATTGGTATTGCTAGAATTAGTGTTATTAGTATTATTTGCTGAACTATTTAAAAGATTTGAACTATTTACAGTAATATTTTCATGATGATCAAAAAAGGAATCAGTTATGCCACCAGGTGGTTTATGCTCAAAGATTAAAACTTTACGCATTGGTTCAATACGATGAACTTTTTTATGTCGACAATAGTATTCAGTATTTTCTGTCAACAGAATTCTCAGTCTATGGCATCTAACTTTATCAAGGGGAGTAAGTTTAAAAGCGACTGGTATTGAGCCTCCTATGGGAATTGCTTTTGTACCTATGACAACATCATAATAAAGTTGATCTTCCCATAAACGTGATATAGCGATTGGTT
>JAJMCZ010000120.1:0-45311 GCA_030573245.1 Ascobotryozyma americana | reverse complement strand
ATTAGATTGGGAAATTGGACTAAATGGTATTAAAATAAACTTTATATATAAAGGAAGAAATTATGGTGCAACTTTTCTACCAGATGTACCAAAAGAACAAGGCTGGACAAAATCAGAAACTATTTCTCATTTAGTTAGTAAAGCTGGTTATCCTGGAAATAAAAATAATTGGCCAAAGCTAGACATCACTTTAGTAAAATATCAAGGTTCAAAAGCGGTTTGTAGTTATAACGAGTACGTAAACATAATCGGTTTATTAAGTAATTAGTTATGAAATATTCGTCGAATACTTATGTAATTATATATTGTTAATTTAAGTACATTATTACGTAGTGGAATATCGTTTATTATAAGTTGATTGAAGTTGGTATCGTATATATACATTGTAGATTGTAGATTGTAGATTGTAGATGGTTTATGTATATATATGTATTATAAATTACTTATACTGTATTATAGTTATAAATAAATTATATACAAATGGAGGCAGAATTGGAAATGGAAACAAAAGTAGATCTTTCTACTAGTAGAAAGATAAAAGATGCCGTACGTGACATATTATTATTGTCAGTTTCTTTATATTATTATATTATATTCTTACAAACAGACGGCAGGTTATATAGGTGGAGCAGTACAAGTTTTAACCGGTAAGTTATTAATATTTATATTTGAATATTACTATTATTATTATTAATATATAGGACAGCCATTCGATTTAATAAAAGTTAGATTACAAACTGGTCAATACAAAACACCAATAGAAGCAGTCAGAGAAACGCTAAAAAATGAAGGAATTTTTGCATTTTATAAGGGCACTTTAACCCCATTAATTGGTGTAGGGGCTTGTGTCTCAGTACAATTCTTTTCTTTTTATCAATTACGTCGGTATTTAGTTCAATATAATCAGAAAAATGGTTTGGCCAATAGTGAATTATCTTTAATGCAATTTTATTTGGCCGGCGCCGGTGCTGGAATGGCCAATACGTTTATATGTAAGTTATGTCATGTCTGTGTGTATGTGTACATCTATCTGTGCGTATAGAACGTATAGAACATGCATGTTACATAAATATGTGTTGAATGGATATATGTATATATATATATATATATATATATATATATATATATATATATATGTAGTTTGCATATTATAGTAAACAACAATATGCAACAAAATACACATGCTAACATCAACTCTCTAGCAAGTCCCGTGGAACAAATCAGAATTCTCTTACAAACACAATCAGGTAATAACAAAACATACAAAGGACCATTAGATGCAATACAAAAAATATATAAACAACATGGACTCTTTAATGGAATATTTCGTGGATTTAATGTAACATTAGCAAGAGAAGCACAAGCATATGGTTTATGGTTTGTAACATATGAATACTTAATTAATAAAGAATTAAGTAAGAATATAAAAAGAGAAGAGATTCCTGCTTGGAAGCTATGCTTATATGGTGCTCTTGCTGGTGAAGCTCTTTGGATTGGCTCTTATCCATTTGATGTAATTAAAAGTCAAATTCAAAGTGATAAGTAAGTGATTTATTAATATATAAGTTATATATATATACTAACTGTCCAGATTTGGCTCTCAAAGTAAATACAAAAATCCAATTGATGCAGCTAAACAAACATGGAATAAATTTGGATTTTTTGGATTTTGGAAAGGTTTACTTCCTACACTTCTTAGGGCCGCTCCAGTTTCAGCTGCAACTTTCATGACTGTTGAATTTGCTCTAAGAGTATTAGGATGATCAAACAGTATAACTTTTAATCATGTATTATTATTTATTGTTATTGTTTATTTGTTATTCGTGTGTTATTAATTGTTATTATTTATTTGTTATTCGTGTGTTATTAATTGTTACTATTTATTTGTTATTCGTGTGTTATTAATTGTTATTATTTATTTGTTATTCGTGTGTTATTAATTGTTACTATTTATTTAGTACTATTTATTATTATTACTTATTTCTTATTACTCATTATGTATATATATTTACATTTTATATATTACAAAATATTATTTACATCTCGTATCTATCACACTGTAAACTATTCTTCTATTAGTAAATTATCATTATCCATTGAATACTCTTTTATTCGTTGTATTCTTCCCTTTTCAGCTGATTTTGATAAAATACCAGTAATGACTTCAATTGAACGAATATTATCGTCATTTGAAGGAATTGGATAAGTTACAAGTTCCGGATCAGCATTTGTATCAATTATACCAATTGTTGGTATACGAAATTTAGAGCATTCATTTATAGCAAATTTATTTTCTAATGGATTTAAAAATACAACAATATCAGGTATGCAGGCTTCATTATGTTGACTAATTTTCTCACCAACCCTTTGATCATTATTTTTTCTAAATTCTAATGACCAATTTTTTGATAATTCAAGAGAATTTGTAATTGCACCAGGAATCCATTTTTTAAATACATGATATCCACCACTACGTTCAGACGCCATTGTAATACTTTTTTCAATACCTTCCTTTGTGCCAACAAATAATATTACACCACCCTTATATGAAATATCTTGGATAACCGAACATGCTCTTCGGAGATAGACAATTGTTTTTTCAAGATTAATAACATGAATACCATTACGATGTCCATATAAAAAAGGTTGACTTTTAGAATTTACTATCGATGTTGAATGACCTAAATGACACCCTGCCGCAAGTAAATGTGAAATATTAACATCTTCAATTGAACGTGGAGACATTATATCATTTTTTGGATTCATTATTTCAATTTGTTTAGATCCAAACTTACCACTCATTCTTTGTATATGTTTTTTCATTAAATAACTAATAATTGGTTTAAATTTTGTTGATGAAATATCATCGCCAGATGATGTTTGAAATTTTTTTTTTAATTCATTCTCCTTTAATTCTTTCCATAAATCTGCATCAGATGTACTTTTATCACGTACAAGTTCATTGTGATTATCTGATTCTTTACTTATTAGTTGAATTAATTCTGTTAAAGCAAATTTAGAAACCTCTTCTTTTAATTTATTTGATTTATCTGATTTACTTAATTTGTCTAATTTGTTTGCATTATTGGATTTATTTTTTTTTTTATTTAATTTGTTATTTATGTTTTGATTTATGTCATTTGATATCTGAACTGAGGGCAAAGATGAATATTTTTTTGAATTGTTTTGTAAAAATCTAATATTTTTGCTCTTGTTTTTTAAAGAGTTTTTTAAACATAACCTTGAAATTTCCATGAGATCTAAATAAAATAAAAAAAAAAAAAAATAATTAGTAAAAAGATATGCAACTTAATAAATTAAAAAAAAAAAAAAAAATATTTCTTACACATATTTTTATATTTTTTCTATTTTTTATACCCAATTTAAACGTTGAAATCACCAAAATTTGACTCCAAAATTCAAAAATTATTCCACCTGCTCGTAATTAAAAGAAATAAAAAAAATTTAAAAGACAAAATACGTTGCTATGCAATGTTTTGCTTTAGTGTAATACCCATATATATTCATTTCGTAATATTCGGTCTATATTACATAATCCACAATCTTAGGAAAATTACTTGGTTTGATTTATTTACCAGCTAGATATGAGATTAGCATAGAATGAATGCACTCTTTTATTGCAATAAACAAACACATAAACAAACACATAAACAAATGCATAAACAAACACATAAACAAACGCATAAACAAACAACTTTTCTTAAACAACACATTAATATATTAAAGATAATTATATAATATGTATCATGCTAATATTTCAATATACACTATTAGCAAAATTATTAAACTGTATTTTCTACAGCTGTAATGTATAGTGTAAATAAATGAAAATAAAATAACATACAAACGTAGAAATCGAGAGTATTAAAAGACAAGAAAGAAAAAAGTAAACGAAATCAAATAACCAGAAAATAGAAATTAGAAAGTGAAAATTAAAAATTAAAAATTAAAAAAATGAACATCATAAACATAATCAAAATAAAAATAATTAAAAAATTGACAAATAAATAAACAAACACGTAACAAACAACAAACACATATCGACTATTTATCTGCGAGGGTTCAATGGAGTCCTGTCAAGAGAAATGCTACGTCGATAGGATTCTAAAGATATAGAAGATCTGGTGCTGCTTGAAGAACTTCTCCTACGTTGTCTTCTTCCTTCAAGAGGATCAACCGTTGATTTTCCAGTGGATCTTGCAAATAAATTTAAGATATCAGTTAATGAAACAACACCAATTAGTTTCCCACTTCCAATAGGAGTACTTGGTAAATCTGAATCTAATTCTGGACTTTGAGGATCATGAGGATCAATAATCCATAATCTATGAGAATTAGTTGCAACTAATTTAGCAATTGTATGTGCAAGGGTTGATCTTTTAGAAACGTAAAATACAGGATAAGAATCCTGACCATTTTCGACACCACGTCCTGAAAGTATATGTGTTATAAATTGAAGACAAGTACATTTTAACAAAGGAGCTGATGACGATTTTGTAAGTAGTTTAACATCTACAACAGAAATATTTCCAAGAAGACTGTTTTGAGAATCAGTTACTGCAAGAGATGAAATTGATTCTTCATTCATTTTTTGCAAAGCAGCTATAACAGATTGATTTTCAGCAATCGATACAACATTTGAAGAACCAATTTTTAAATCTGCTAAAGTTCTCCCTAAAAGAGACTCTACTGATGCAAATTGACGAATGTTTCTCCAAAAATATCTTATAAGACGACGTTGAGAAAGAATGCCAATAATTTTACCTTCTTTTTCAGAAATAGCTATACGATGAACACCCGAACCAAGTATTTCGGTAATTGTTAATAAATTATCAGATTTTGCAACAATTATAAATGGTTCTCTTGGACCTAAAGTTGCAGCAAATCTTACTGGAACTTGTTCTCCCCTACGAGCTTTTTCAACATATTCTTTAACTTGAGCCGAACTATCAACAGGTTCAAGATAACCCATAACAACTAATAGATAAGCATTAAGATTTGCGTAATCAAATGATTCTGATATATTATCATTATTTGAATGAAATCTAATTGGAACTGATGTAAGATTATGTGTAATCATAACATCATGAGCAGCTTCAACAGAAAGATCATCATCGACACAAACAAAATTTGCATTTTGTGTTAAATCTGAAAGAGAAATAGTAGTCCAATCAGTATGTTTAGAATTCGAATCATTAGAATTTTTTTCACCTAATAAAATTTGTTGTTTAGAAGATTGTGGTGGAGTTGAAAGTATATCAGCAATAGAGGCACTATTATTTCTATCATGAGAAATTCCACTTACACGAGGTGATGGAGGAGGTCTAATTCCAGATGAAGATGCAGAAAGAGAAGGCCCTAATGAAGATTTATTTGATGCTAAAGAAGCGATAGAAGCAGATCTTGATCTATTTGGAGAACGTCCTTGCACCATGTTTGAAATTTTTTTTTTTTTTTTGGTTATTATTAAATATTATTAGATATAAATAAAATTATTAGGGATTAATTTAAACCAAATTTCTTATTTAAAACTACAGTATTTGATGTCGTAATATGATTTAAAATGATGTGAAAAAACTAAAAAATTTACAATAATGTATATATTTATAAAGATAGTAAAATAAAAGATTCAATTTATATAAAACCTATTCTGATCACTTTTTCTATATTGAATTTTTGAATATTCCTATATTTAAATAGTAAGTTTTTTTTAATCTTTTTATATTTACGTTTCTTTTTTTTATAGGTGATATCGAACTTTTAAAGTTTAAACTGTAGTCACCATAAGAATCTTTAAAGATCTGGTTGTCATGGTTATTTAACTTTTATTTTAAAAACCAATAATTTCTTTTGTTGTTATGGTAATTAATTCTTATTTATTTTAATAATAGTATATGGTATTTTTTGAATTATAAAGTTAAATATTAATATAATATTATTATTGATTTATATATTATGTTGTATACAATAGTCTTTTTTTGGTATTGTATTCTATTATATATGGTTATATTTTTTATATTTAAATTTTACATTGTATATTGACTTTTTTATTGCATTATACTGTATGGATTTAATTATAGTTTTTGTAAGTTAATTGTGCTTGTTTGGTTGTTATGGATACCTTATCATTATTGGTAGAATACTATATAATCACACTGAAGTCTTTGTATGAAGCTATAAATAGAATATAAAATTACCCCTTATTTTATTAAATATTAAATATTTTAATATTTAATATTTAACAAAATAAAAAAATGAATAAACAAATAAAATATCTAATAATCTGATAAATTAATATATAGAATGTACAATATATGATTACTATTTTATGGTTAGTAACTATGACAACATATAACTTAAATATGTGGACTTAAGAACAATAATGAAAACGTTCCGGGTATTTCCCCTCAATATGACTATAGTTAAAACTACGTTGCAAGTAGTAGTCGTAGTCATTTGTCAAGGCAGATTAAAATATTACGTAGCTGTACTGTAATTATAAGTGTGATATTGTATTAAATAAAGTGGGAGTTATGTATTAGCGCCTAACTTGATTTATGTGCTGTGGCGGAATGGTGGGTGTATAAAAATATGAATAACGTATGTGTACAGGTGGTATATGATTATTCTCTTGTATTTACAATGTATGATTAATATAATGTTTAAATTTAATAAATATGAATAATTATCTATATATTAACAATAATCTATCGACTGTCGGAATCGGCACGGACTGTAAATCAAAATAAGATTTTCCGTACACTTTTTTATATATTATTAATAATTTTTGTATTATTAGTTGTTATATTAGATTATATAGAAATACATTTTTATTACCCTTCTCGGACTATAGTTTCTATATTGCCAAATAAAGTATTTACTTTTATAGCAAAAAAAAAAAAATAACTTTTTAGTGTCTATAACAACTATATATTATTACTTTAATTGATTGACTCAATAAGTTAATTAAAAATATTTTTAAACACCATAGTAACAATTTAATATTTGCGATTAAGTTATACTAGTTATTAAAAGTTATTTAATAATAAAAACTAAAAAATTATAAAAACCTCTTACGTATTTTTTAAACTTAATGATTAAATACACATATTAATAAACAATAAACAAACAGATAAATAAATAAAAATGCCTTTAACAGTGTGTTCATACACTTAATAACAATAATGTAAACAAATACTTCTTATATACATCATATGATTCATTTATTTTTAAAATAATTCAATCAAATCAGGGTAACAGTGCGGTTTGCCGCGCTAAATACCGAATTCGCTAGTTAGAAATACAAGAATTTACAAGCAAACTTTTATTTATTATGTCATAAATGTCGAATAATTATGTAAATTATTTGCGTCAATATCGAAAAGGTAATTTTTTGGGAGTATTAGAATTTATTCCAATTGTATTTATACTGTAGAAAAGTTTATAAAATGACAATTGTAATCCATATTTTATACTAGATAATTATAATATATATAAAATATTTAATAATATATATATATACATATATATATATACATATATATATAATTGATTTAATGATATTTAGTGTTTAATATTAAAAATACTATTTATTATCTATATACCCAACTTTAATTCATACTAGAGGTTCTTTAGTATTTACTATATTACATTATTAAATAATTTATTATAGTATATCTTATTATTGTTTAAATAATTAAGCATATAAATAAGCATATAAATAAGCATATAAATAATTAAACATATAATCCAAACATATATATCTCTATATATATATAGTTATATTTATATACATATATATTTATATACATATATAGTTATATTCAATTCATTTACTTAATACGCAATGAATCAAACAAAGACACCTCCAAGTTCTCCAGATAGTCCCTTACATAATATACATCAGGATTCAACAGTAAGAAAAAGGGTTGGAAAAGCTTGTGATTGTTGTAGAATTAAAAAATCAAAATGTGATGGTAGAAAGCCATGTTCTAGATGTTTAGCTGATCATAAAATTTGTACGTTTACTGAAAGAAAAAAATCAAAGGAACGTACTTATCCTACTGGTTATGTCGAACTTTTAGAATCACGTATAGATTTACTTCAATCTGCAATGGAGGAACTTATTAAAAGGGTCTCTTGCAATGAAGATGTTCGTCCCTTGTTATCTCAAAACGGTTCTTTTTCAATAAATTATGTATTGGAAGAATTAAGCAAAAACCATAACTATTCTTCTTTTTCTTTTCCTTCGATAGGTACTACTAGTAACACTGCGAATAATATTAGTAATGCTGACAAAAGTGTAATTAAAAGTGATAATATAAGTATCAATAATACTAATAATACTACTAATAATACTACTAATAATACTATTAATAATAATACTAATACTAATACTAATAATACTACTAATAATACTACTAATAATACTACTAATAATAATACTAATAATAATACTAATACTAATAATACTGACAATACTACTACTAATAATAATACTAATACTAATACTGATTCTAACGGTACTACTAATAATAACGATAATAACAATAATAATAATGTTGCTAATAATAATAATGCAAATATAATTCCTATAAAACCAATTAAATATGAAAACATATCGGAAAATATAAATTCAGAAAATTTAAATTTAACTACACAATTATCAATAGACACAAATAATTCAATGCCATCGCTATCCGACTCTACACTATCAACAACTTCTTCAATATTTAATTCTTACCCCACCTCTACATCTACATCCACTAATTCGACCCCAAATACCCCAGCCACTCTTGATGCCACTTCACTTACTTCTTTTAATAATACACTTTCTTTGGATTCACTTACTACAGTTAAGATGGAAGATGATCCAGTTTCGACATGGTCTATATGTACATCAACACCAGCTCCTTCTTTTGATCCTATTAATATAGATATTAATACAGAAGCAACTAATTCAAATAGTATTCCACCATTAATAGACAATTTGTGTATCAACTGTGGAGGTTCTGCTATAAACTCTTCCACAAATCTTATTTCTTGTTGTCTAATGAATGACAATGGAACAAATACTGATGTAGATTCAGATTTTGGCTCCCCACAGATAGATCCTTCAGTTTTACTTCCATTATCTAATTATGATCCTAATGATTTCCTTATGAGTACAATCGATACTTCATCAAACGCTATGGTTTTCCCTGAACCACTTACAATTAATGACTATGCTCAAAAACAAATAGATCAATCTCAACAGTTAAACGATGTTTGGCTAACAGTTGGAGATGATCATTTAAATCTTGACATATAATAGACTTTCTTTTTTTTTTTTTTTTTTGTTAATTTATTTAATTTTATACTATACTTATTGTTTATTTTTTATTACACTTTTTTAATATTTGTTATTTATTTTTTATTACACTTATTATATTTAATATTTACTATCTATTTGTTATATATTTGTTATCTATTAATTATTGTTTTTATTTTTATTTATATTATATATAGTTATATTTATTATTTATTTATTTAATTATTCATTGTTTATTTATTGCTTGATATTTATTGTTAATTATTTTATACTATTATTTACTAATTTTACAATCATTTAATTTTCTACTTCTTTTAAACGACAATACTATAGATGGGATGGTTATTTTTATTTCATTCATTCATTCATTTTGTTACGATGTTTTTTTTACATTAATTGATTTCATTAAATTTTATTTAATTTTTATTGTTGGCATTAAAAGTTTTTATTACACTGTCAAAATAATTATTCATTCATTGACTATGTTTGTATATTTGTTGCTATTTCTTTATTTACTTATAGATAGATGCATTGCAAATGGTTGTTAATTATTTATTCTTATATTTATTTTATATATTTATTTAATATATTTATTTAATTTATTTATTTTATATATTTATTTAATATATTTATTTAATATATTTATTTTATATATTTATTTTATATATTTATTTAATATATTTATTTAATATATTTACTTTAATCTTATTACTTTTACAATTTATATATAAGAAATATTTTGTATATATTTTTTAATAGAGCGGAATGTCATGTAACTCATTATTATTTAATATGGTAAGTAGTAAATAAATAAATATATATATAATAAATTATAAATAATAACCGTAAAGTCTTTATTTATAATTGTTTCCCTTGGTATTCATTTCGTCTTTTTGTATGACTATGTATCCATTCCGTGGTATTTATTACCCTGTTAATTAACTGACTGTTAACCTTTTTAAGGTGGGGAATAACTTAATAGGGAACAAAGCATAAAATTTTCATCTACGGTAAAATAGTTTTCTAATTAATAAATATCTCTAATTAATAAAATTACTTAATAGAAAGTAAAATGTAAAATTTTTATATACGATATGGTTAAATATTAACATCGCAAATTTCACGTTCAGCAGTACTTTGACGCCTTACGTCATTTATTAACTGATTATAAATTATCTACGTTCCTGTTTGCAGAAAAGCATATTTTTTTAAACAAGCAAACAGGAAAAAAAAAAAAAAAAAAATTACATAATTACTTATATACTATTTACAAACATTTTTGTTTAATATGATATAGACTAGTATACTGTATATAGCATTATTTTCTATACAGTATGCTATCTGCTATATATAGTTAGGCACGTATAATAGGCTGTATAATTATACCGGGTGACATTTACATCCATTTAGTGTTAATAATCTCTTAGTAATGCTTTTATTTTTACTGTATTTTTTATACTAATCTGTCGTTAATAAGATTAATTGTTGTTAGATAACATAGGTGACTATATATATATATATATATATATAGAGCAACTAAATAAGTTTTATTATTATTTTAATTTTTTAAAAACGTCTTATTACATAAATCCAATTCATCAACATTACTACGCTCTATGAAGTAGATGGATTGTTTGTATAAATATTGTCTAGAATCTAAAAAAATTCATGTGATTAAAAACTACCTTCCCGTATAATAATAACATTATATTACGTATTTCTATGGATTTAACGTTTTTTTAGCCGAAAAGCAAACATTTACCATAGAAACCATCACATTTTACCCGGGATGAATACTAAAAAACGTATATTCAGAAGAGTACTATAATAAAAAGTCACAGTGTCACCATGACAACGGCTCTATCTATATAAAATCCATATCCCCTATATAAAAACTATAGGAAATCTTTGCTCTAGTACAATTTATTTACATTTTATTATTTGTTTTTTTTTATTATTTACTATTTAAATTTAATTTTTCATTTTCTAAATTTTGAATTTAATTTTTCCAATTCGTTTTTTTTTTCCACTTTGTTTGAATTTTTTTTTTCTTTTTGTTGTTGTCAGACATAAATAAAAACTACTAACAAATTTTTTTTTTTTACTCACTATAATTAATAGTGAAAGTTTGCATAAACAAGGAAAATTTCGAAATAATCACGAAAAAAATACAGGATCCAAAATGGAAAAATTATCCAATGTTGTTGGTTCAATAACTAGTTCAAAAATTAAGGGGAAAAATAGAGTTGTTGTACATCAAAAATTAGACTTAAGAGGTGGTCCAAAATCAGAGCTAAAAATAGATCCAAAAATAGAACCAAAAATAGAACCAAAAATAAAACCAAAAATAAAACCAAAAATGGGAAGTTTCTTTACAATGGAAGCGGGTAGATCTAAAATGCCTATTGTAGATGAAGACCAGGATGAGGATACAGATGAAACTATGGAGGTGGAAATGAATGGATACATGGATGATGATGCTATAAATGTGGATAAAGTTAATAATATTGACGAAAATAATATTTGTAAATTTGATTTCCCTTTTTATCCCATGTCAGAATCATTCTCCAATAATGAGCATAATTCTTCTAGAGTTAAACTACATTCTAATAATGAATGCCATTCTTATAGACCAAAAATACACCCTAATGAGGAACCTAGTTCTTCTAGATATAAGCCTTATCCAAATAATGATCATAATCACTTTAAATCTAAAACACACTCTAACAATGAATTTAGTTCCTCTAGGTTTAAACCATACTCTAATAATGAAAGTGCCTCCTCTAGATCTAAATCATACGCTAGCGATGAATTTGATGCCTCTAGATTTAAACCACGCTCTAATAATGAAAGTGTCTCCTCTAGATCTAAATCATACGCTAGCGATGAATTTGATGCTTCTAGATTTAAACCACGTTCTAATGATTCTTTTAATTTACCAACTTTTAGTCCATATTCTAACGATGAACCTACTGCGTCTAGATCCAAAACAGCCTCTCATGATTCTCTTATTTTACCCACATTCAATCCATATTCCAATGAAGAACCTAGTTCTTCTAGATCCAAAATTGGTTCTAATCACTCTTTTAATCTACCCAACTTCAATCCATATTCTAATGGAAACCCTAGTTCTTACAGATCCAAAACAAGCTCTAATAGCTCTTTTAGTTTTCCTACATTCAGTTCATATTCTAACGAAGAACCTAGTTCTTCTAGATCCAAAATATACTCTACCGATGAATCTAGTTCTTCTAGATCCAAAACATACTCTACCGATGAATCTAGTTCTTCTAGATCCAAAACATACTCTACCGATGAATCTAGTTCTTTTACATATGAATCATACTCTAAAGATGATTCCGACTCTGCAGATATGGATTCCTCACAAAACGACGAGAATAAGAACATGCATAATGTACATAATACGTCGTCAACTAATAAAACAAATAATATTCAAAAAACCAGGCATGTTCATAAGTTGCGGTCAAATGTTAAAAAAAATAGTGCCTTTCCAAATAACAGTATTAACCATATCAATGAAAACAATATGGAGTTTACTCCAAGTAGAGTTCATTTAAATCCCGAAGAAATTACATTTTCATTGGAGCGTTCAGAAACAGATTCACATGGAAAGTCAAAGTCAATTTCAAAAGTGAACTCAAATTCAAATCCAAACCCAAATCCAAATTCAAATTCAAAGTCAAAGACAAAATCAGAGTCAAAGTCAATTCAAAAAGCAAACTCTAACTTAAACTCCAACTCAAACGCAAGCTCAAACTCAAACGTAAATTCAAGCGCAAACGCAATCGCAAACGCAAGCACAAGCGCAAATGTTAACATAAATGCAAACACAAACGCAAACACAAACGCAAACACTAACGCAAACATAAATACAAACGCAAATGTAAACACAAATGCAAACGCAAACATAAACACAAACGCAAATGTAAACACAAACGCAAACACAAACGCAAACACAAACGCAAACGCAAACACAAATGCAAACACAAACGCAAACACAAACGCAAACGCAAACACAAACGCAAACTCAAACTTAAATATGGAGTCATACCCCGAATTAAAATCCCATACACATGCACGCTTTAGTAATATCTTACTAAATTCAAAATTAACTGGTCTTTATAAACCCGGTTATTATGATAAGTCTACAGGTTTATCAACACCTATTTCATCTAATTCATCCTCTAAATCATCATCTTTATCATCTGCAAGCAAATATCAAGATAGTTCTATTTTTTTATCAAAAGCTATGAGGAAGGAAACTTATTATATAAGAGATTATGGATATTGTTCCAACAGGACATATATAGATCTTGGAATTAAATGTTCTCAAGGTTTTATATGGGATACAAATATTTTTAATAGTTCCTTATCTCCTTATTATGAACCTAATGACATCTCATATAAAACGGAGGTTCATGAAATCTATATTGATGAGTGCGATGAGGATATATTTCCTACTGCTGATTAGTGTATATATGTATATATTACACAGGAATTTATAGGCATTTACATGAATTTATATGAATTTACATGCATTTTGTTATTATATATACTTTTTGTTACAGTTTCAGTTTATATTGATGTCCTATTTCATATTTTATCTTATTTTTTATCTTATTTTTTATTTTAATTTTTACCTTAGTTTTTTCTTTAATATATATCTTCTCTGTTTAATTTTTATGGTTTGATTATTGTAGTGCAGGTTGATTAAGAGCGCAGGATTATTGACATGTTATCGTTTTTATTTTATATGATTTTTTTAGTTATTTACTTTTACTTTTACTTTTAGTTTTTTTTTTTTTTTAAGTTATTTAGTTATTCAGTTATTCTCTATTTCTATTTATCTTATACTCTATCACTATAGTTAATCTCATAAATATACTTATAATATTGACTTATTAAACTTCTTGATGGTATAAAAAAAAACATTGGCTCTTGACTTTTTGATAGATCAATATTATTTAAAATCATTTGGTTACCAATAGCTTTAACTGCTTTTTTATTTGATGTAACTGTAGTTAAATCTGATTGAATTCCTAAAGAGAAAATATCTTTATTAACTTGATTTTCTTTACAATTATTTATAGAATTTTGTATGATAGATTTTGACTTTAATTTCAATTGATTATTATTTAAAATTAAATTATGTAACTCATTTTCTTTTATAATTTGTACAGGGAAAAGTAATTCTATACCGTCTAATAAAAATAAATTATTTGGGATATCTGATAATTCATTATGAGTGTTAATATTAGAAAATAGTGTATTATCATTTAATAATAAACTCGCTCTGATAATTTCCAATGGAGAAGCTGGTAAGGTAATTATTAAATTTTTAAATTTTTCCACTGCAGATTCTACGGCTATTAATTTGTATCTGTCTCTATCATTGTTATTATTTTTTTTATTATTTATAATGCAATGTTGTAAGATCTTTGCAAATAAAGATTTATCTGCATCCATTGTAAAATCATGTTCAATTTCTTCTTTAATTTGGTTTAATAATGGAATTGGAATTGGAATTTCATTATTTAAATTATTATTCTGAATATTTATACAGTTTCTTATGCAAATTCTTAATTTAGAAGAGTTTAAATTTGTAATATCTGATACAATTAAAATCATGGCAGTTACACCAAGATTTAAAATATTAGTAATTCCACGTTCTGAGCATTGATCTAATATTGTTTTAGGTTGTGAAAATACATTACTATTCAGACCAGTAGTAATACTATTAGATTTGTTAAAAAAATCAACTTGAATAGACATACTAAGTAAATATTTTATAATTTTTAAATTTAAAATTACATCCATTTCATTATTATCATCAATTATAAACAAAAAAGTAATACTTGGATGTCTAATTCCAACCCATGTTTGCTTTGATGCAATTAAAAGTTTCCTTGCATTTAAAATAATTGGTGAATTATCATATATTGTTTCCAATGCATCTTCTGTCAACTCTGATAATTCCAAAGCCATATAATCTAAAATAATATTAGACACTATTTTAACCCATTTTTCTCCATATTCACAAACAACATCTACTGATACTTTTTCTTTTTTAACAATATTAGCATTATTGTTAGCATTACTAGCATCAAAACTTATTTGCAAACAAATAAATGTAACCTTTCTATGAGCGTTAACAACTTTCCAGATTGTTTCATAGAAATTGATGTTTGAAGATTCAACTAATTTTTTTAACGACGAATGATCATTTTTAATGTATTTCTATAGTTAAGTTAGTATATAACAAGCATAAATAATTATAAATTAATAAATAAATATATAATTAGATAATAAACAACCTTCTCTATAGTCTTTAACTCAGATTGTATCAAACTGTAAAATTTACTAGCAGGACCTTCACTTAGTGTTTTTCCTGATTTTTTTAAACTAATTTCTATTCCATTTGAATTTTTAATTTCAAATAGTAATCTGTTAAAACGATCTTGGATTAAATTAATTTGCTTATTAACGTCTTCCATATTTGTTATTTATTCTATCCTTTATTAATAAAAATTTACAATTTCTTAAAATAAAAATCATCCCAAAGTATTGTATTATAAATATATAATATTAATTTGAATTAAAAATAAATAAGAATTTAAATAATGTACAAAAAGAGGAAGAGAAAAAAAATAAATATGAAATAAATATGAAATAAATATGAAATAAATATGAAATAAATATGAAATAAATACGAAATAAATATGAAATAAATATGAAATAAATATGAACTAAATATGAACTAAATATGAAACAAATATGAAATAAATATGAAATAAATATGAATATAAATAAATGATAAACAAGAATGAAAAACCAAAACAATGAACAAGAATGGTAAACAAGAAGTGATAAATAAAAACAAAAAATAATAGTAGAGAACAACTAAAACAAAATCAATGGATCAAATGCAAGTCATTAAATAATCAAAAACAATCACACAAACGGTTAAATAAAGTCCAATATATATGAGTAAGTATAAAGACAAATTGATGTTCCTTTCCCTTATTTCGTTTGTTATTTTTCTCTTTTTTTCTTTTTCTTTTACATATACTTAGTCCTTATAATAAAAATCAGCGCATAAAATGAGTTCTGAGAAATTCTAAAAACTTCGATGTCTTTAAAGAAACAGGCCCTAAATTAATTATAGAATCCTTTCTTTGCATTTCTAATAAATCGTCCAATTGTAAATCTATAATACTCAAAGGATTTATTTTATCTTTATGAGTCAGTTTAATATTAAAAACACCCGGTGAAGAAGAAGAAATTGCAAAACATAATTGACTTCTAATATCTTCTGGAAGTTCACAGGAAAGAATAGCATCATTACGTAATAAAATATCATAAGAATATTTTTTCACTGATACAGAAGAATGTTTAATAAATCTTAATTGATGCGGAATAACACTGCCACCCTGGGTACGAGAGTATTGTCCATAACCGGATTGTGTTCTAACATTTTCTAAATAGGATTTATATGCATCAATCTGTGATAAAAGATAAGAATTATGTTCTGTAATACTTGCTAAAGCCGTTTGAAGAAGGGCAATTTCATTTTCTATACGTTCTTTTAAAGAGCCTAGCATTGCTAGTTCCTTTTCAACTTCCGAGTTTAATAAATTATTATTATCACTTAAATCAATAGTTCCACGTTTAGCCAACTCTTTAAAAATATTTAAAACTTTTTCTCCTCTAGAACTAAGTATACTATCATCAACCGTGACAGCGTATTTTGCGATTTTTTCAAGTTGCAATGGACGTGAAAGAATGTAACTTCCAGGTTGAATTGATCGAATAATTAAAATTATATTTGTTTTAGCTTCCATAAAAAGAATATCGTCTTGATTAAACTCAGAAGACTTGCGGATATCTTCAATAAAACTATCCCACCTACTGAAAAGTGGTAATGATATTGAATAATCTTCTGAAGTTGGCACTGGTTGAGGAGGAAGACCCAAATCGTCTAATAAAATTTTAAATTTAGAAGAAACATCATAATGGGTTAAAGCATTTCTATATTGATGAAGGATATTATGAGTGGAGTATAATTCATTTAAAGTGATATTTAAAGTAAGATTATTATTTGATAATGCGACATATTTTTCAGTCTCCAATTCTTCGTAAAAGTCTGGTACATCACATAATTCATGAAGAAAAGAAACTAAAGAAGAAGTATTCTTTTCAATAAATGGAGATAGTGGATTCATATAATCTTCTTTTGCTGTTTTTGTTTGATTTACCAAATTTTGAATTGATTTGGCAACTAAAAGAAGGGTTCTACGTTGTTGTATATCAGGTTTTGCGTGAGTTAAAGCATATGATTCGGGAGTGACTATTGCAGGATTTACAAATCTTAAAAAAAAGAAGGCACTAATTAAGGAACAAAGAAGATCATCAGCAGCAGAGGGATAATTTCTTTTTGTAAGGACTCTAATTTGCTTGCAAAGCCATCTGATTCCAAAAGGTACTAAATCAACGTTTTTTGTTATAGATTGGAAAAAAGAGTCTACAATTTGTAAAAGGGTATCAGTCCTTTGTTTTCTAATATTTGTTATTGTATCGTCTTGAGATGGATCGAATTGTATATTATCTCTGTCTGGATAAATCTCTCGTTGTATTTTTAATGGATCTATTTCTAAATTTAAATGCTTGTTATTAAGAATGCTTTCAAGGTGGGAAAGAATGACAGTTTTAAGATATGATGTACCTGGGCTTCTTCTTGTATAGGTTGCAATCATTTTTGAAAGAGGAGTGTTTGCACGGAGAAGGGAGGAAGAGTCTACACTTTCTTCGAATTGTCTTGTGAGAACTAATTGAAACACCGAAAGAAGCAAATACTCTTCTCTTAGATCGTATTGATTTCCGTATATTGTAAACATAACAATTTCTAATAAGGAGTCTCTTTGTTTCATGTTCACTAATTGACATAAATCCGCTATATATTTTGGATCATTCTGTAGTGTGTAAAAGAGATTGCTGTATTTGTCTAGGGTGAAATTATCTGGGAAATTTCCTTCTGGCATTGAAGTTGAAAAGGATATGCGTCTTGCCATTTCGTTTTTCTGTTTGTTAGTTTGTAAATAGATGTGTGTGTAAATAAATGTGTGTGTATATAAATGTGTGTGTATATAAATGTGTATATAAATGTGTATGTATATAAATGTGTATGTATATAAATGTGTATGTATATAAATGTGTATATAAATGTGTATAAATATTAACCTTACCTCTTCCATTGCAATCTTGTCCTGAATAAGCAAAGCTATTCTAGAATCCATGTATCGAATATCTTTTTCTAGAAAAAAATTTGTTTTTGACAGGGAAGAAATTTCTTCTTTCAGAAGAGCTAATTTCCGTTGTACTGTGATGTTAGAGTTTTTGTTAGAAAATAAATATGAAGTTTTGAGGTGATGAAAATGAATTGAAAAATTAGATTGAAAAATAAGTAAAATGAAAAATTAAAGTAAATAAAATATTAAAAGAAATAAAATATTAAAGTAAATAAAATATTAAAAGAAATAAAATATTAAAAGAAATAAAATATTAAAAAAAATAAAATATTAAAAGAAATAAAATATTAAAAGAAATAAAATATTAAAAGAAATAAAATATTAAAAGAAATAAAATATTAAAAGAAATAAAATATTAAAATTAACATACAAAAAACTTGAAAACACAATAAAAATAATAATTGACTCACATTTTGAAAGTTCATCATTAATTCCACTCTCCTCATTAACTGAAGCCATTTTCATATTGCTGATAGCAGAAAGACGTTTAGCTGATAAAGAATTCGAAGTTTGTTGCTGTAATAGATGCAAACTAGAAGAATTATTTGAATTGTTATTAAAATTGTCAATGCTTGGACTTTTCCATGAACCAGATCTTGACAGTGACACTGATGGTGCACCAGAAAAAGATGAAAATGATGTTGCTGCTGACGAGCAAGACGGTCTTCTAAATGTAGTTGCCATTGTACATTTTAATATTATTATATATAATAAGTGTAGTAGCAGATTATTTATAGCAATGTATTTATTTATTTTATTTATATAGTGTATTGATATTATTTATTATTATTTACTATGTATTTGTGATATTTATATCTTATCTGTTTAATAATACTTCAGTTTTTTTCAACTTATCACAGTTTGTACACGTTAATCCTTTCTTTTGTAAACAACGGGTGTTTTACACCGTAATACTGTATATATTTATATTATGTAATTGGGGATAAACAAATGCCGTTGACGCATTAAATATAGTAGTGATAATAATAGTGATAATAATAGTAATAGTAATAATAATATAATAATAATAATAATAATAATATAATAATAATAATAATAATAATATAATAATAATAATAATAATAACAATAATAACAATAATAATAATAATAATAATAAATTATTATTATTATTATTACTATATATATTGCTATTAATTAAAAGGGATTCTATGTTTGTACCTGCCAGAATTCATGCCGGGTAGTAATTCTCAAGCATGCAGGGTAATAAATAATCGAGTAATTTATAGGGTACATCAACCGGGTAATAAAAGCGCAAAAATTAGAAATTAAAAAAAAATAAATTAGTGAAAAAAGAAAAATAGAAAATAACTAAAAATGAAAAATAAAAATTAAAATTAGATGCAAGAAACGAATAAATTAAACAACTAGCGAAAAACAAAACATAAACAAACAATAAATAAATAAATACATACATACATACATTCATACATTCATACATACATTCATACATACAAAGAAAAAAAAAAAAAAACATAGAAAAAGACATACATTCAAAAATATGCCTAAATATACTACGACAAATAAACAAATAAATCCCACGAGAAATGCTCGAAATTCTACAAAATTACATGGTAACAATAACAATAATAACGGAAACTCATGGAAACAACATCAACAACAACAACAACCTTCTACGCCTTATTCTAGACCGGTTTCGAATAGAAAGTATATAAATTACAATGAATATGAAAATGAAAAAGAAAAGGAAAAGGAAATTTCCAATAGAGAATATGGTAACGGTCAGGTTAAGGAAAAACAAACTCCATTAGCGGAGGGTGTTTTTACTTCTATAAAAAACTTTTTTTCTCCATCAAAATGGTTGTCACCTTCACGGTCTTCTGCAGAGCAACGGAGTCCATCTTCGGATGATATTTTTACAAACGAGCAGGACACTTTAGATTTTTCGCTTACTTCTAATAGGAATATAGACAATAGACAGGAATCTTATAGTCAATCAACTATACCATTTTCTAAAAACTTCTCTCCCTTATACACAAGTTCTATTAAGAGACCAATCAAAAATATAAATAATAAGAAAATAATAAACGAATATAATTCTAAAAAAATAAGTCGCAGTTTTCAAAACAATTCTTTTATAGAGGAAATTGATGAGGACAAATATGAAGAAATTGATGAGAATCAGCTAGATGATCAGAAAGAAGACGAGGAAGAGGAAGGGGAAGGGGAAGACGAAGACGAAGACGAAGAAAACGAAGAAGACGAAGACGAAGAAGACGAAGACGAAGACGAACAATTTGATGAAGAAGATCTTCAAGAATTTGATAATGAACAACAAAATAGATTTCTCTCCTATAGAAGTAATGTTAATAGAACACCAATTCCAACAGACTCCTTTCCGCAAATTTCTTCTCTATCTAACAATTCCCCAACTCAAAAACTCGCAGATTTCTTTAGAAGCAAAGGTGATGCTCCTCTTTCTGATATCGAATTAGAAGGCGTTCTTTCATTAATAAGACAAACTTCAACTTCTCCCTCTAATACTCCCCAAATTTTAAATTCAAGAAATTCCTCCGTATCAAAAAGAAATAATACAGTTCCTCGTTCTATAGAAATAGACCCAAATAGAAATTTATTTTCAACTCCATCACCCTCTTTTACACCAAAACCTTTTCATTCTGCTAGAAGAAGGACAATCAGAACTCCAAGATATAATCCATTATTCGCTTTATCTAAACGTAATTCTTTACCTCCATTAGTTCCTGCAACTCCTTCTTTTTCAATAAAATATCCTTCTATTTCAACTCCTTTTAAAGCTCGAAGGCTTTCAAAATCAAAACCTGATATAATAGAGTCTAAAAATCCAGTTCAAAAAAGTAATGAACCAATTTTGAAAGTTTCTAATAATAATAATAATAATACTCAAAATTCAAATATCAACAAAACCGACACTCAAGATTCACATATTAATAAAACCTCTACAGAAGATACCTCGGAATCTCCACCATCTAACAATAAGTCTTTAAGTAGAACTGCAAATGCAATACTATCTCTTATAGAAACTTCAACTGAAAATCAAAATAATGATGAAGATAAATCTCAGTATGATGAACGTTTGAAACAAATATCTAGTCCTTATGTATCTTCTAATACTACTTTGACTCCTAGAAGTATAAGACAAAAGAAATCTCGCTCTAATTTATCAGAGTCTGATCAAAAGAAAAATACTGCTTTAGATGTCATTCAAAATGTTATTTCTACTTCTCCTTCTGTTTCATCTACATCAGGTGAAACTAATTTACACGATAACACTCCAACAAAATCAGCAACTCCTTCATACTTATCTAACTTTGAAAAATATAAACCTACAAAAACATCAAATTTAAGGAAATCCATTTTACCAGATCCTAGTCCAGAAACATCCCCTAAAAAGACAGAAAAGGTATTTCATTCAAACCCTAAGAAATCAGCTTCTATTATTGATACTTCTGTTTCTAAAAACTTATTTGCAAACTACTCATCTCAAAATAATATTGCTTCTTCTAATGTGAACTCATTTTCATTGTCATCTGATTCTTCTAATTTGCAAAATAATACAACCCAGTCCACAAAGCCTTTCTTTGATATTTCAAAAGAGGATACTAATGTAAAAACTTCATTTAGTTTTAATTCTACACAGCATACTGAACAAGATACTAAACAAGATACTAAACAAGATGCCGAACAAAATACTGAACAAGATACTAAGAGCGTTCATGATTCCTCGACTATATCAAGGGATGCTTCCCCTATTTCTACAAGTGGGTTTAGATTTGGAGTTACTTTTAATCAGTCATCTCATAAAATGAAACAGAATGAAAGTATTTTAAATTTAGCGTCTACTACAAATAATCTCGAGTCTTCTTGTAATGACGCACAACTTATTGATCAAAAGATTAATAAAAGTATTGATCCTAATGACATTTCCAGGCAATTTGTTTTCTCTCTACCTGATATTCCTCCAATGTTTTCTAATGCAGCAAAACGTGCTTTAGAAGCTTCATCTACAGAAGTAGAGAAATTTGCGTTTAAGTTTTAATTACTTATTGTATATTTAATTAATTTTATTTATTTATTGTTTTTTTTCTTGCTGAATTTTATATATTTGTTTTATTTATTTTTTTTTTGTTTATTTATTTTTTTTTTTTTGCTTTTGCTATTTTTATTTTTTTTTTTATTTTTTTTAAAAGCATAATATAAAACTAGAGATATATCGATTGATAAAATGTATACATGGCTAAGGATTTTATTTTAAACTGAATACAACTTAATTGTTTAAATTTTATATTTTCTATTATATTCCAAACAAAAAAAAAAAACAAGAAAAAAGAAAAACGAAATCGTACTTTTCTATAAATATTCATTTTATTTATTTAAAACTAAGACTATCTATTTAAATATCTGGATATTAAATTCTGATCTACATAATGGGCAGGCCGAATTTCCAGCAGTTCTAAACCATTTATAAAGACATGCCGAATGGAACTTATGTGAGCAAGTAGGACATTTTTTGCTAGGAAGGGAAAAATTTTGATGAATAATTGAGTAACAAATTGCACACTCGGAAATTCCAGCAAAATGCAAAGAAACATTTTTTTCAAATAAATACAACGCATCCAAAACAGATCCATTTTGTGTGGTTATCACTGCTTGAGAAGCAAGTAACCATGCCCTCCATTTATTCTTTTTCACTCCGATACGTTTAGGACCAGAGACCGAAATATCTTTTAAAGGGAATTCATTTGGAAACTTCACAACTAATTCCATAACTTCTCCTTCAATAGAATAATATGCATAAACTTCACTTCCAATTTTAGAGACTTTAACTTTCATACTTACATTATCAGTCGTGTTCTTTTTCTGATTTAATGATGCAGTTACATTAGAAATCTCTTTAGCAATTATTCGACCTGAAATATGCTTTCGTGTATATGCTTCCACCGCAGAGCTCTGTGAACGGTTCTTAATTTCTCGCCACCAATTCTTACACCATGAAGGACAATTAAGCATCAAAAGATAATACACAATATTAGAAAGCCAATTTAAATTGTATTGAGAAGAATGAAGAGCCTCTTCCGAGACGGAATAATTATCCAAATCATAGCTTGACCCATCCACTGTATGCTGGTATCCTATTCTGAGAATATGCAAAAGCATATCAATCAATTGATTAAAATAAGCTCCTTCAGAAAGTGAATGCAAATAGGCTGATTTTAACCGTAATGTAGAATTTTTAAAATGATCAAATATAAGCACCCAAGTTAGTAAATAAGATCTTAGCTCTGATGTATAAACATAATCTTCACCAGGCTGCCGCGGAGCCTTGGTAACTTTTTTCAATAATTCATAAGGAATTTCTACCTTGATTTGTTCCTCATCTGTAGCTAAAGCTGCTTGGATCGATAAATCTTCTGATTGACTTGGAATATACTTATGGAGTATTTGAAAAGCAATACTCTGTATGTGTTTCGACTTTGTACTCAATAAATTGTAAATATTTTCAATTTCAAAAGTAGAAATAGGAATTGATGACGTTGCATCAAACAAGCTTTTATAAACCTTCATAAGAGCAGTACTGTTTTCATCAGTCTTTTTGCACGAATAGAGTACCTCAACAATTTCTCCTTCTAAATCAGCTTTATTTTCTTCTAAAATAAGTGTCAACGTATTATTTTCATATGCTAATTCTTTCAAATTTGAATAAAGTTGTAAAGAAATATGAGTGACTGGATACACAATAGAATTTTCAAAATTTGTAGAACAAATTGATAGTGAGTCTACCAAAAAAGAAACAATATATGTCCAAATATCATTATTGAAATCGTTATTCATTGGGAGCATATGAAAATATAGACTGCAAACAGTGTAACGAATATTACAGATTTTAAGTGAGTATTTGAGTTCATCATCTTCAAATAAATCAAAAAGGCTTTTAACAAGCAAGAGCAACTTTTGTGGCGTCAAAGGTGGGTATTTAGCTGATTTAGGACCAAAATTTAAAAGTAAGCCATCTAATAGTGATAATTTTATTAATGACTCTTCTAGCTTGAAATTTGACTTTAATCCTAAAACATCACCGACTAAATTATTAATCCATATTTTTATTGCTGGAACTTTATGAATTTTGTCTGGAAAGCCATAAATTGATGCAAACGCACAAAAGTCAATAGTATGTCTATAGTTTGTATAAACGGTATTAAAATAATCATTAAGAGTAGATTGTGAAGGTTTAGCCTTGAGAGCTATTCTATCATATATATTTGCCAAAATACGAGCAGAATAAATTCCTTTAGTGCTTAATTCCTTTGAACTTTTAAGTAGTTGCGTTATAACATTCCTAGTCAACCTGTTACACTTAGAAGCATTTTCTATATCTGAAAATTTAGATCCTTCTAAAGTTGAGTACAAAAAGTTTATTCCTTCATTCTGTAAATTTAAAAGCGTTTCTTCGTTTGCTAAATTATCAAATACAGAAGGAAGATTTTCAAGACCCTTATTTCTTATGTCTATTGCAACTTCAACTGCATATTGAGTATTAATAATAAGAAATATTTGTTCCTCTTCAGTTAACTTTGAAAGTATCTTGGATTTCTGTAAAAAGCCTAGAGTAAATGCTGCCATTCTCAACAGTTTCTCCAAGCCAATAAAACTATCGCCATATTGACCTTCCACCAAATAAAATGTCGAGCCGAACCTAGTACTTATCACTGCTTCTTCATTAATCTTATATTTGAAATAAGAATTAAATCGTTCATACCAAATAGACTCAGGAAATACTAGAGCATCCAACATCTCTCTATTATTGCGAGCATGAGGGTATAACGATAAAGCCCTGTTAACTAAAAGGTCTAAAGGATATTCAGAAGATGAAACTACATCTTGTAATAAAGTTTTAGCAAGAGCCAAAAATATATCTTTATTGCCTTGAGCAATATCCTCTGGACGAGCTTGATCTCGTAAAAGATTAGTGATTTTCTTTGCTTGAATTTCAAAGGAGTCTGTTTCAGCCCAATTCCAAACTTTTGAAGTAAAATTTTGTCCCCTTTTAGTTTTTATAAATCTTCTTAAAATTATGGGAGACGATTGAAATATAGAATAAAATGTTTCTAGAAAAATAGGACGGAATTCTTCGGAAGTAAGATAAATATCCGTAATTTCTGCTATAATATTATCAATCCAAACAGGAGAGACAAGAATATCTGAACTCAAGCAAGAAAGTTTTACTATTTCCCAAGATGTTTTATCATCAGAATATTTACGAATAATTTCATCTTCTATTTTATGTTTTAAAACAGATTCTAAAGTTGTTTCTAAATATAATTTTTCTTTTAAAGTTTGAGAAGTTTTTAAAATTTGAATTAAAGTATCCGAATTTTGAGAGATTGAGGAATGAGCAAAAGAACTTAAAGTATCACTAAATACAGCTTGAGGAATTGAAGTGTTTGAAGTTTTTTGAACATATGTAGAAAATAGATTCAATAAAGCAACATGCTCACCGGCAACGAAAAAATTAGCGAAATGATTATAAAAAAACTCTACAAACTTATCACGAATATTTAAAACAATAATTGAATAAAATTCTGAAATTACACCTTGAATGATTTCAATAGGAAATGTCCATTTTCCCTTTGTTCTTACGAGAGAATTAATAGCTTCTAATACAATAGTGAAAAGTCCTTCTTCAAAAGCTGAAGACTGTGTTCTTATTTTTTTAATAATAATTGTCCAGGCATGAGAAATATAAAAACTTTCTTTCTCATCTAAATATTTAAGTCGAGAGCTAATTAGGGAATTTAAGTGTTGATAGATAATTTCAGCATCAGAGGGGGAGTCTTCCCAAATACTAGTTAAACCATGACCAAAATAAATATAAATATCATCTGACTTATCTTTTTTGTATTCCGAGTTTTCATTCGTTATAATTTCATCGAATAATGGACAAACATGTTTTTGAATAACCAATTGACGAGTTGATTTATCAATGAGATCAGAAAGAAGTTTAGAAACCACATCAAAGTAAACAGCCCAAATCTGTAAAAAAAATTTTGGAGAAACTTTAGGAATAGCATCACTTATTGTCAACAAAAGATATGACGCTTGTTCCTGTGAGGCGAAAGAATAAGAGAAACAGCCTTCTGGTATGACATTTAAGAGTTTTTGAACTGCTAACCAAAATTCGGGAGGCGAATCAGGGGAAGAATCTGAAATGAATTTCAGTACTTTATTAAAATTTGAAGAATTTGAATCAGAAGATAAATTCCAAAAATCTGGATAATATTTTGAAATATTAACAAATAGATTTACAAATTCTATAGGGATAATTTTCGCAATTGATGAAGAAAGTGATTTAGTGTATACTATTTTAGCAACATCAGATATAAAACTATCTAATTTAAAAGGTTTCTTTTCTAACACAGTAGAAAGTAATTGAGTTGTTGAAGTTACTACAAAGGTATCTGATTTATAAATTAATTTCCATAAAGATTTATCTTGTAAAATATTATAATAATCGTCTTGATTTTTATCATGCTTTAAATTTCTAATTAAAAAAGAAAAAGCTAAAATAGCAGTTGCAACGACTCTATTATATTTTGCCTGAGATTCCTCTTTAGTAGAATGTCTGGAATCACTTAAAGTTGATGGAGATTCTTTTTTAATAATATCTGAAATACAGTCTAAAATGTTCTTCTCGAAAACAGTCCAAAGTTTAGCTTGTTTTGATTTTTCAGGGAAAATCGTTTCAATAGACAGAGCAGCAGCTCTAGAGACAAGTTTATCAGGGTCGAAAAGTGCTAAAAGAAAGGGACCAATTACTAAGGGCATATAAGAAGCAGAGTATTTACCAAATTTTTTAAATAATACACCTTGTAATTTATGTGATTTTTGTCTTACAGATCTCGAAGACTCTATAGCAAGTCTGGGATACAAGATAACCCATGCATCAAGAGTACGTAAATCAAATTGGTTTGGATCCTTTTCAAATTCTGTTAATAAACCAGATAGTGCTTTATCTTTAGTCATTAAATCTTTTTTTGTAAGATTTTTAACATAAACAGCAATATTTGGAGACTCTATTGCATTATAATTCGGGGGTTTAAAAATATACGACAGAGATGGGGAATCAGGTGAGTTATTATTTGAGGAAGAAAAGAGGCTTAAAGTTAGTTTAAAAATGCAAATAATACAAGGATAATATAAATTTAAATGTAAATTTACAATACATATAATAGACACAATAAATGTATAAATTTGTACGTAATTAATATAAAAATGCCTACCTTGAACTGCTCAACATGTTTAATAACAAAAATAATCAGTTTAATAATAATCAGCCTAATAATAATAATAATAATAATAATAATGATTGTATGTTTGCAGTATGTGTTTCTAAACGCCTTAGTAAGTGAAAAACTCTTATAGGAAATTTTAATTTTACTGATTTATTTCTATATACAGTAAGTAAATTAATTAAATTAATTAATTAAATTAAATTAAAAATAAAAATATAAATAAAAAATAAAAACAATAAAAACAATAAAAACAATAAAAACAAATAAAAACAAATAAAAACAAATAATAAACACCAATCGAGTGGCAAATAATCAAGGAAAAAGGTAAACAACAAAACGTTCTATGATTGTTTCCTATATGATAGAAAAATAATTAAAAAAAAAAAAAAGCGTTTATTTCGCTAATTAATATTAGGCATTAAATGATCGTTATTAGTAATCATCTGACTATTTTCTGCAATTTCTATAACAATATATACTTGTGTAGTATTAATATCATAGCATTATATTAAACATAATATAGCATCATATTAATACATACATAATAATAACGCATAAATAGTATACACATAGAAAACATGTTCCATATTATTTTAGAAGTCTCAATATAACGATAGTCTAGCACTGTATTGCTGTATACATAATAATCCATCTGCCAAATATTGAAACAAACAAATACATATAAATACGATCTATATTTAATTTACATAATAAGTTATAACAAAAATATTACCCTGATCAGATGAATCTAAACCCTTCTTCGTATTAGACAGTAGACAAGCACTTCATGAGTGAACAGTAATTTATAAGAAACTAAAAGTAGTCCATTCACAAGTTCCCAAGTAAATATAAGAATTATAGACATTTATATATTGAATATATATATAAAAAAGTCCAAATGAAGTATGAACCAGATCGTATTTGTATTTGTATTTGTATTTGTATTTGTATTTGTATTCGTATTTGTTTCTCATACTAACTCTCAGGTTCTACATCGATGATCTCCCTGTACTCTTTCCATATCCTCGAATTTATCCAGGTAATCCTTATATACTTAATAATATATTTATACAATATATTCTTGTATGCTAATCGGTAGAACAATACACTTATATGTGCGATCTTAAACGCACTTTAGATGTAGGAGGTAATTGCATATTAGAGATGCCTTCTGGTACAGGAAAAACAATTACACTATTATCATTAACAATTGCATATCAGATGCATTACCCAGAACATAGAAAAATTGTATATTGTTCGCGTACAATGTCAGAAATCGAAAAGGCCTTAGTAGAATTAAAATCTTTAATGAAATATCGTGAAAAGGAATTAAAAATGTCAGAAAATTTTTTAGGTTTCGGTTTAACAAGCAGAAAAAATCTTTGTTTACATCCAGATGTTAAAAAGGAAAAAAAGGGCAGTATTGTTGATGAAAAATGTAGAAGTATGACCTCTGGTGCTGCAAAGCAACGTAGATTAGCTGGTCAGAAAAACGTAGCTTTATGTGATTTTCATGAAAATTTATATGATTTAGAACAAGATAATTTAATTCCATCTGGTGTATATACCTTTGATGATCTTCTTAAATATGGTGAAATAAATAAATATTGTCCCTACTTCACTGTTCGTCGTATGATTTCATATTGCAATATTATAATTTATTCTTACCATTATTTGCTTGATCCAAAAATTGCAGAAAGAGTTTCTAAAGAACTTTCAAAAGATGCAATTATCATTTTTGATGAAGCACATAATATTGATAATGTTTGTATAGAATCTCTTAGTATCGATTTAACTGAAGATACTTTACGTCGTGCCACAAGAGGTGCAAATCAATTAGGAAATTATGTAGATGAAATGAGAAGATCTGATTCTGAAAAATTACAGAATGAATATCAGCAATTAGTAAAAGGTTTACGTGAAGCTGGTCAAGCAAGAGATGAAGATTCCTTCTTACCAAATCCTGTATTACCTGATGATGTACTAAGAGAAGCCGTTCCAGGAAATATTAGAAAAGCTGAACATTTTGTTGTATTTTTAAAAAGATTTGTTGAATATCTTAAAACAAGAATGAAAGTTTTACATGTAATATCTGAAACGCCAGCTTCTTTTTTACAACATTTGAAAGAATTGACATATATTGAACGTCGCCCTTTGAGGTTTTGTTCAGAACGACTTTCTTTCTTAGTCCGTACGCTTGATTTAATAGATGTAGATGATTTTGTTGCTCTTAAAGAAGTTTCAATGTTTGCAACTTTAGTCTCTACTTATGAAAAAGGATTTTTATTAATTTTAGAACCATTCGAATCCGATACTGCTACGGTTCCGAATCCAATATTACGATTTACATGTTTAGATGCTTCTATTGCTATAAAACCCGTATTTGAACGATTCAGATCAGTGGTAATTACAAGCGGTACAATATCTCCTCTTGATATGTATCCTAAAATGCTTAATTTTGAAACTGTAATTCAAGAATCTTATAGCATGACTTTAGCACGCAAAACTTTCTTACCTATGATTGTTTCTAAAGGATCAGATCAAGTATCTATTAGTTCAAGGTTTGAAATTCGTAATGATCCTAGCATTGTACGTAATTATGGTAATTTGATAATAGAATATTCTAAAGCTACACCAGATGGTTTAGTTGTCTTTTTTCCAAGTTATTTATATATGGAGAGCATTATTACTCAATGGCAAACAATGGGTATATTAGATGAGGTGTGGAAATACAAGTTGATTTTAGTTGAAACTCCTGATAGTCAAGAAACAAGTTTAGCGTTAGAAACATATCGAATGGCTTGCAACAATGGTCGGGGTGCTGTTCTTTTCTCTGTAGCGCGAGGTAAAGTATCCGAAGGAGTAGATTTTGATCATCATTATGGCAGATGCGTTATTATGATCGGAGTCCCATTTCAATACACAGAGTCTCGGATTTTAAAAGCTAGATTAGAATTTTTAAGAGAAACTTATCATATTAGAGAAAATGATTTTTTGTCTTTTGATGCCATGCGTCATGCTGCTCAATGTCTTGGACGTGTACTCCGTGGTAAGGATGATTATGGTATTATGGTTTTAGCTGATAGAAGATTTGTGAGAAAAAAAGTTCAACTACCAAAATGGATTGCGCAAGGTTTATCAGATGCGGATATTGGTTTATCTACAGATGTTTCTATTGCAAATTGCAAAAAATTTTTACGAACTATGGCACAACCTATCAGTAAATCGGATTCTGAAGGAATAAGTGTTTTAAGTTTAGAAGATCTTGAACGTATACAGGAACACCAAAGACACTTAAAATACGGAATAAATATGAATAATAGTATTGGGAATAAAGACAAAAATAATGTACAATTTGATAATGAAATGAATATTGATGACGACGATTTATTAAAGCAGGTTGCTGCAAGTGCTTGATTATATATTAATATACAAATATTATGACAATCAAAAAAAAAAAAAAGGATGGTTACTTATGTATATTAAATAAAAGTAAATACATAGTAATAAGCAAATAAATTAAATAAAATAATGTTAAATTTAAATAATTGTATATTATCTTTTGATATTATTTGCTTGAATATCTATTCATAACTATACGACTGTAGAACTTTTAAGCGCGCAGCAATCGCCTCATGATCAAAGTCTGGTCTCCGTCTATCCAAAACTCCATCCAATTGAACAGCATTCATTCTTTGAGAACTTTGAATTTTCAAACCCCCAGCAACATATTCTAAAATATAACTTGGTGCCCCAGGAAGAATTTCTTCCATTGGGCATGGGAGGTATTTATGAAAATTATCATATAGTCTTTTATAAGGTTTTCCACCTTCCTTTAAAAATTAGAAAAAAATAGAAAAAAAAAATAAAAAAGCGTCATAAAAGACAAAGGGTATTCATAATTTAGAATAAAGGTATAAAATAATCAATAATTATAATATAATAAACCAAAATATCAACATAGGTACTTACTGGCCAATCTTCTGGAGTAGGGGTACCGAGGTATTTAAAAATAGTAGCACTTAACAGTTGATCTCCAGCTGCACTAGTAGAGGTATCAAATTCAAATAATTGGTCGTAAATTATAAACATTTCTGCGACGCAACAGCACCAACTCCAGATATCAATAAGTTCATTATAAATTTGACCAAATAATAATTCTGGAGCACGGTATGGTAAAGATCCAATAATGGTATTTTTATTATTCTCAGGTTCATCATAATTAAAACCATCAGGATTAGCAAAATCACGACACCAAGCACAAGAGAAATCACCTAATTTAGCATTAGAACCAGTTAAAAAAATATTTTCTGGTTTAATATCTCTATGAATGATTCCGTGAGAATGTATACTTATCAAAGCTTGAGTTATATCTCTAATTATTGTATTTTTATAAGTATATAAATCACGATGGCCACCATAATCTTTTACAACATTTCCAACAATGGTATTTTTTGTTAAACTAGCAAGAGTAGCAACGGCATAAGGAACAACAATTAATAATCTTCCAAATTGTGTAAAAGATGACATTAATTCTAAAAGATTTTTTAACCTTCGATTTGAAAGTATTGCAACTTCTATTCTATAATCATGTGGTTTAACTGGGTATACATAAGGGCAGTCCTTAACAACTACTTTAACTTTTCGTTTATTATAACATTGAAAAATAATGCAATTGTTTGTAGTGCAAAGCACATCTATAACTTTGTATACTTCGGATGGGCATTCTGCATTTACAATTTCAGTATAATTCGAATTTCCTTCTTGAGGAAGGATATTGGACATATTTATATTTTAGAGGTATAATATGTTCAATATAGTATGATATAATTAGTAGGAATATAGTAGTATAAATAATATAGTAGAGATAATATATATATATTTATATATAATGCACTGTGCACTGTTATATATGATAAGTTTTGTTAGATTTGCCACTAAGATTTTACTGGTAAACAGTAAAAAAAGAAAAAAAACTTTTTGAAATTAGGAGCGAAAACAGGTTTTTATATAGTTTTTATTTTTATTTTTACTTTTATTTTTATTTTTATTTTTATTTTTCATCTGAGACGATTTTGGGGTATTTTTGTGATATGAAAGAAATAAATGCAAAATAATAACAAACCACGTAATAGATTATGTAATCTAATACTGTTTTGAGAAAAAATAAAAAAAGTAAAAAAAAAAAAAAAAAAAAAAAAAAAAAAAAAAAAAAAAAAAAAAAAAAAAAAAAAAAAAAAAAAAAAAAAAAAAAAAAAAAAAAAAAAAAAAAAAAAAAAAAAAAAAAAAAACGAAAGCTATATAAATATAGAAACAAAAACTATATAAAAACTAAATAATAATAATTCGTATAGTAGTATTTACAACAAATTAGGAAAAAAAAAAACTAAAATGATTAAGAAACCCAATCAGATCACTAATAATTATTATTAGCATATTTATAAAATAATAATATAATGCAGTGTATAAAAAGCTTAGCCAGTAATTTTAGTGATTTTACATTAACTGAATTATTTTAAATACAGCATGTATAAATAAATACTAATAAATAAATATTAATAAATAAATGTATTATAGTAGATGTAAAGTAATGATTATGTACCAAGATAAAAAGAAAAATAAAAAGAAAGAAAAATAAAAATAAAAATAAAATGAATAAATTTAAAAAACAATGTAACTTAAATTAGCCCTTCACTTTTAAATTGAACAATAAAAATTATAATAACAATAGTATAAGTGAGGAGTGGCGGGTTTATATTAATAATATTATCCTTTGTACTTTATTTTTTATTTATAGTATGTAATTTGTAAATTTTTTCGTAAAACTATACAAATATAAATAAGTAGTATAAAGTCTTTAGGAAGTAGGTTTAGTATAAACTATCTTAAATAATATCAAAAACAAAATAAAGTATGGTAGATAGTAAAAAATAGAAGTTATTTTTAAAAACTTTGCTTAAAATAGATGATTTTTAAACTTAAAAATTTTGTAAAGAGAAAAAAAAGTAAAAAAAAATAAAAAAAAATAAAATAATCATTTAAATGTATATAATTATTAATAATACTTTTTATGTACTTTCTAACATTCTGTAAAAGCCCATTTGATCGATTGAACCATCCCATGAAGACTCCTTTTTCGGAATATCCTTTGAAAAATCATCTTTCGGAGTGTCGTTGAAAGATTTATCTTACGCAATATCGCCTTGTCTTACAGGATTTGATGATTGACTAATACAATATTTTTTCATGTATTTTGTACACTTTTCAGGCAATATAGAAACATCATTAATTTTTACCATGTTCTGTTTTAACAGGTTATTGTTTATCATGGCACAAGCTACACAAGTAGCCCAATCATCATTCAATAAATCCCCCATTATTGAGAGATACATCAGCAAGACCATTAATGAACGAATTTCCTTATCAGTAAATGAAGCTTGAGTATTATTAGACATTCCGACCGTTTCATCATAATGAAATTTGGAATATAAATGAATAAAGGGGTATGAACTGTATTACAAAAAAAAATACAGGCATCCCTAGTGATTTAGTTTCAGGCTTAGACCAATTCCAAAATAACTGTGTTGACTGATATCCAAATACTTCTTCCAAATAAGAAATTTCATTTTCCAATGCGTTAAAAGTAGGATATTCAAAATCGCCATCTTGTGAATTATCAAACAAAAAAATAATGTCATCTTTTCTTTCAGGCCGAGAAATGACTCTAATGAGACTATATTCTAATGCGAACCATTTTTCGCCCGTTTCTATTCCAAGATAAAGCGTGAAGTTTGTCATGAACAAAGATTATCCTTATTCATATTGAGAAGTTGATATTCATTCGAACCATAAGAAGGAATTTCAAACAAAAGTGATGTATTCAAGTGGGTTTGATTATCATTATTTGATGAGGGCATGTAAAGATATTGAACAAAAAGCATATTTCGACTAGAAGATACTCACATTAAAATCTCAAGTTATCAAATCTCTCGAAATAGAATTCTGATTCACTTGTCCGATATGAAACAAAATAATAGGTATTAAATGAAAAACTCCAAAAAATAATTCTATGAAAAGCCATTTCTAAAGGAAGCTTTACAATATCATCACTTGTTGTCATGTTATACATATTTAAGCGCGTTGTTAATGATGGATAAGGCATTTCTGACTTTTTAAAGGTATTCAAGTCAGCAACCCCCGAAAGAGTAAATTTACCTCAGTTTTTATCTTTTTCATCACCAGTAATTGGAAGGACAAGGCACGACTTAAAACATCAATAGGTGATATAGAACATTTATTGGAATGGTGCTCAACAAATGTCTCAGTAATTTCCTCCCAGTATTGCTTATTCTTTGACATATCCCCCGTAAGGAGTGACTAACCCATTCTTAAAATTGAACACATCGGGAGACTCAAACAACTCAGAAACAACTGGAAATCCATGTGCAATAAGAGCTCCAATAAGCCAATTAGATTCATATATTCCTTCAATATATGACGAGGCTTGTAATATGCCAGATAAAGAGAATTTATTTTCCACCCTATCATCTAAACCAAACATTTGGCTCGCTCCAGTAAATAATGAATTATAGCCACCTCCAGAGAATGATGAGCCAATATTTAATTCTTTATTTTTAACAAAATCCCCTAAATCAACATCAATATCATTACTAATTGTCTTTTCAAAAAATTTTAAAAGAGCATCATTAACTTTAGGACGACGAGCTTGAGAAAACTCATATTCACCTTGAGATATACTAGCTGGTACGGACTTATATGTTAAATCATGTGCTAGACACTTTTCAAAACTTCTTGGACTATAGCCAATCTCATTAAATTTAATTTTACCATCTTTGGAACTAACCCCTTCAATTTCTTCTGATGCGAAATTTTGAGGAGTATCCAAATGTTCCCTTTTTTTAGGAGTAGGAATACAAAATGTGCCTGAAAATAAAACTAAATTGAGAATAATAATTTTGTTCATGGCTATTAATAGATTAGGTTATATAGGTAAAAAGAAAAAATTTTAATTTTAATTTTATAATAAACTAAAAAAGATAATCTATTATGTGAAACTTTTCCTTCATTTATATAATTTACTCAAATATTCCTGTTTCTTAAACCTAAATTATAAATTCACAAATAGTAAGCATGATTTTAATTATATGCATTAAATTTTACGTTATTTTTCAACATAAGTAAGAAATCGTAATTAAATAAATGCACCAAGTTTGTTCCCAAAATAGAATTTTGAAATATTTAGTGTTTCTATTTTAAGAAACAGAACGCTATTTTAAATTAACGATGATCATTACTCGCATAATTATTTTTCATGTCTCTAAAAGTCTAACCCTGGAGACACAAATCTGATTAATTATGATTTCTACTCCATTTGAAGATTATTAGTATATAAATTTTTTAATATATCTAGAATTCAATTTGTTAAAATTGTTCCCTTATTTATTAACAATTATTTTTTAAACTATTAATAAGTATTTATATAAATAAACATACATATAACCTATTAAAAAAAAAATAATTAGATGGTGTACTATTATTACTTGTAATAACTTTATAGTAAATACATATATTATCTAAAAAGAAATATATATTTGCTAGAACTATTAGCAATAATTTGAACTATAAATTCGTAATTAATATATTTCTCAAAAGTTATAGCATACTGGTGAGGGCCCTTAGATAAATTACGATTTAAATATATGATTATACAGACTTATTTGATTAATACTTGAGGAAATTTCGTCTAGTATATTATTTAAACTAACCGGGGGTAAAAACAAGAAATAATTAACCCTAAACTTCCTAGTAAGGAAAATATTTACACCATGTTACTGTAAATTCTTCCAAAATCGCATGCTTCCAAAATGCATATTCTCTCAAAATGTACACTCTCTCAAAGTGCACGGCAAACGTGTCCACGGCGAAGGGGCCATACAAATTTGCACACTTTTGCATTGCACACCAAAATTCAAAATGTGCATTTTGAGATGGCCGAGTAATTTCTTCAATAGGAATTTTTTTTTATGGTAGTCATGGTTCCTATTTTGGATGGCTTTTTGATGGCTCTTTCCTAGGTTTCTTAGATATGTGAGAATACAAGCCGTATATTTTCTACACCTTATAAAATAGCCAGTATATATTAACTCATTTTTTTACTTTGTAAACTACTAAAGAATTCGTAGTATTCTTCTATATAAATTAAATCCTTTTTTAATTTCTTTTATTGTACTTTATTTACCTTAAAAAAAAAGCTCCAATCTGGTTTCCAAATAAATTTATTTAAGTTCTAAGCTAAATTGGCCATAAAATTAAAAATTGTAAACCATTCCATACTGAGTTTGTTAAATTCAGGAAAGGTATCTGGTAACTAATGTTTTTGGCTATAGTATTTACTTTGTTTACTTTTTAATTAATGAAATTTTACAGCTACATACATATTATATAATTACATAGATATAGTTGACTCAATAGTCTCTTTGATAGCCAGATTTATGCTAACACTATGATTAATATGGCTCTAAGAGTTTACAAAAACCAAGAGCACCAGAGTTGAATCATAATAGTTAAAATAATATATTAACAAACAATATGATTTCACTAGTATAATATCTTAATAGTTTGTTATGACACTATTCTTTACATATATTTTAAATCTAATTGACATAATGTACATATTTATATAATTCTTATACTCATCCATAGTAAATATTTTCATTTATCTATAACGTATACTAGAACAATTCATCATAAATTATAATGATAAGAGAGAACGGAGAAGAATAATTATATAGCAACCAACCATCTACGAGTTGCTATAACAACCATTTCTGAAGACAATATTTTACTATCTCCAAAGAAAATAGAAAATTATTAAAACGGTGAAGCAGTTGGAAAAAAAAAAATAAAAATAAAAAGAAAAATAAAAATTTAAAAGAAAAATAAATAGTAAAAAAAAAAAGTAAAAGTGAAAAAAAAGTAAAAGTGAAAAAAAAATAAAAATAAAAATAAAAATAAAAATAAAAAAATAAAATAAAAATAAAAATAAAAATAAAAATAAAAATAAAAATAAAAATAAAAATAAAAATAAAAATAAAATAAAAATAAAAATAAAGTAAATTTAAAAAATAAAAACAAAGTAAAATTAAAAAATAAAAACAAAAGAAAAAGAAAAAGCGGGGAATATTTATTTTCAGATTTAAATATATAAACATTTAACTTTTTGACCATTTTTCTAAGGACTATCAGTTTTTACAATTATTTTCATTACTATTAACCCTTTAGAATATAAAAAGACCTTAGAAAAGGGTTTTTTTTTTTTTTTCCTTTTTCTTTTTTTCCTTTTTCTTTTTTTTTCCCTCTCCATATTTTACCCATGACAGAACATACAGAATACGCAGATGCAATTCTGCCAGTTTTGAAGCCAAATGAGGCAGTCGATTTTATCACAAATAGATTGAGATCTGGTAAATTATTAAATGAAGAACTAGCAAAATGGTTTGTTGAACGTTCTAGAATTGAAGAACAATATGGAGAAAGTTTAAAAAAACTTGCAAAACAATCAATCAGTCTTGCTACAAGTTCTGTAATGGGAGAATTTTACCCCTCTTGGGAAGCAATTATAAAATCTACTAATGCCTCGGCAGAATCATCAAGAATACTTTCTCACAGAATTTCTTCTGATATTGATGGCTTATTAACTTCTTATACTACAACTTCTACCGAATGGAATGATATGAGAGTAGATCACCAATCACTTTCATCCGTTTCTAAATCTTATATTGAGTTACAAGATAAGGTTAGTAAGTTAAAAAAAAAATCTTCTTCTTTTAATTCCACAAATACATCATCCAAATATAATCTTGCTATACAAGCTTTTCAAGATATCCAATCGCAATGGGAAGCGCAAGCTCCATTTGTTTTTGAAAAATTCCAAATTGTTGATGAAAATAGATGGCAATTTTTAAAACGCATTTTAACTCAATATCAATCTTATATATCTGAATGCGATCAAAAAAGAATTTCTTATTCTGAAAAAACTTTAAATAAAATTCTTTCTTTTGAACCTAATGATGAAATAAAATCTTATTCTAAACGTGCAATTAGTTTAGGTGGGGACCCTTTTGCTTCTAATCCTGATATTGCTTTGAATCCTTCTGTCTCAAATAAAAATTCTCATCAATCTCAACAGCATATTCATTTCGGTCATTTTGGTACTTCGGATTCACCATCTTCTTCAATGAATTCTTCGTCAAGGGATAGAAAATTTTCTATTAACTCATCTTCCCAAGATTCCCAAACTACTCCGGTAAGACATAGTCTTAGATCAAAAATGGGTACTATTCTTGGTAAATCTGATTCAAAACCTAAAGCAGATTCAAAACTTAAACGTAGGAGTTTATTTGGTTTAAGTAAAGTTTATCAACATTCTGAGGAACGTGAAAAGACTCGTGATCGCCAACCTTCTACCATTAACGAGTCTTCCCCTCCAAGGCCTCCGTATGCTTCTACTTCTTCATTTTCTTCTCGAAATAAGAAAAACAATAACAATAAATCTTCAAGAAATGACCGGGATAATGATTCACAAGCTTCGCGATATGCAGACTCAACTTCTTCTACTACTACTCCGTCTTCTAATTCTACTATTCAGAAACAATCCTCAGAGTACATTTCCAATAATCAAAAGAATAATTTACAAAACGTAAATGGTTTTGATTCTAATGCAAAATTATCAAGTCCTGTTTTAAATCCAATTTCTCTTGGTAATAAAGTAGCCCCTAACACTATTGATAATAATCAACAAATTTTAAATCAAAAAAATTCTAATGATCCCTACGAAGCATTACAAAATATTAATGTTCCTGCTAACAAAGAACAAATTTCAAATCCTTTTCAGAATCTGACTTTGAATTCTACTCAACCTGGCTTACAACAGCAACAGCAATTATTTCAACAAGATCAGCCGTTTTTACAGCAAAATAGCTATACGACAAATCAGTTTACTCAAAAGGAAAATCGGCCGCATCAAGCACCACAACAATCCCAACAACAACAATTTGATCACAATTCAAACGATTTACCTTTTACTTCAAATACTCAACCACTTAAGAGGAATAATAATGGTATACGTTTAGATATACAGAAAGAAGAAATAAAAGACTTGAATGAAAGTGATGAAGCTGCATTTACTGCTGTAACTTCTTCTTTAAGGGAAAACACGGCAAATGTATTTAACAGACGAGGCAGTGTTAGGACTCGACGGAGAAGTGATTTGGGAACAAATAATCCCATTATTTCTCCAGTTAATAATAATCCAATTCCTTTTGAACTGCATCCACATAACTCAGATCTTTATGAAGGCTCGAGTATATTGAAAACCTCAAATGCCAATCCACAAACTAATAGTTCTAACAATTACTTCACTTCAAATCCTACGGGTAATCCTACTGATTTATATTATGGTACAGAATCATCAAAATTGAATACTAATACAGGCAGTACAAATCCAATGTCTTCTGCTCCATCTTCCACGGATGCTTCAGCTTTTATAGATAAAAGGCCTCCTCCTCCTGCTTCTAGGCAATCTTCTATCCAAATTTATGGTAGTACTAATAGTAACAATTCTACAACTGCCATTGGATCAGCTAATGGATTTAATAACCATCGTCAATCTGTTTTGACTCCTCCAAACCTTGGAGGGCCTTCTTCCTCAGGATTTGGTTTTTTTGAAAATAACGATACATTTTCTATTCGATCTTCACAATCTGAATCAAGTTTGGCTGTCGGAGGAAAGCCTCCACAAAATTATCATTTGCCTACTAATTCAGAAGGTCTATACAGCTCTATAGTTGAAATTTTTAATGTTAAATTACATGGAAACAAAATTATAAATTCTTCTATAATTGGGGAAATTGCTTTTGGATATAATGGAACCTCAAGTTTGGATACTAATAATGAGACACTTAGAATAATAAATTCAAATGTTGCTAATAAAATTGCGGCAAATCCATCTTTCCTTGCACCTGTTACTAATGCTTCTACTGTTTTGACGGACTTATTCAGTGTTAATATTCATGGGCTTGACATGCTATCATCGGCTCAGGGAAAAAAGCCAATTATTGGATTGAAGTATATGGTTGGAACTGCTCATACTGCTATTCCTGTTATGCTGAGTCCTAGTTGGAGATTTGAGCCTACCCAGGCTAGCTTAATTCTTGACTACTTTTTACCAGAACACTTTCCTCTTAACAGCGTGATATTGCATGATGTGGTTATTTCAGCTTGTATTGAAGGGGCTAATACTTCTAGTGCACAAGCCAAACCTGCGGGTACATTTAAACGCGAAAAAAATAGACTTCTTTGGCGGTTTGAATCTCCAGTAATTTTAAAACGTGGAAAGAATGAGAGAATCCTTGCTAGGTTTTTTACAGATGGTACAGCTCATGAAGGTGGAGCTTCTTCTTCTAATCCTAGCATAGAAATAAAGTTTAGAACTGAAAACGTTCCTGCATTTCCTAGCAGCCCTGAAATGTCTGGATTTAATAGCTTGTGGGTTCAAAGAAAATTAGATCAAACCGCTAGTGACCCATTTGCTGATACAAATGGAAATTCTGCAAGATGGCAGAATTTACCGACAAATAAAATAGTTGTTGCTGGAAAATATACTGCTAGTTCTTCTTTTGCTGAAAACTAATGAATTTGAAGAAATAATTTTATTTATTATTTTCTTTTGTACAAATGGGATATTTAATTTGTTTTTGGTTTTGAAATTTATGTGAAATTGAAAGAGATAAAAAAAACTTTTTCTAACTAGTTATTAAAACTAAAATTATTTTGTTTCACTATTTATTATTTATTTATTATTTGTTTATTGTTTTAAATCTTTGTTTATATCAATTATTAGATGCATTATATATTTAATGTAAGACGAAATATTTGTAGTTTTAAATCTATTTATTTATTTGAGGTTTGTTAGGTTCTTTTATTTTTTAATCAGTAAATTATGAAATTAGTACAGTTTTTTAACTTAAACAAAAAATATAATCATACATTAATTACTAATACAGTCTAACTAAAAATAAAAGAGCAATATATATTTTAACTTATTTTTTCCAATATTTCAAAATTTTATTTCCTTGTTTTTTTTTTATTGCACTATTTTTATTCGGTTAATTTTCAACCCCCAAAAAAGTGATGGTTTTCAAAACCATATAAAAAAAAACTTGCCCTTCCCAAAAAACAATAAAATACGTAAAGATATTTTTTCAAAAAGAATAAAAAAATAAAAAAACACGCAAAATAATTATAAAAAAAAAAATAAAGACAATAAAAATATGTAAGAACGAAAAAAAGATAAATATAAAAATAAATTATGTTAAAATAATAAAATAAGTAATAGAAACAAACTAAGAGGATTTATAATTTAACATTTTAATAAGTAACATGTGAAAATAAATGTATCATAAAAATTAACTATCGGTAGAATTAGGATATGAAAATAGATAAGGTTTCTGCGATCGCGGACCGTTATTATTATTATTATTAAAATTATTTGGATTGTTATTTGTTGTGTTATAAATATTATTTTTTGGATTACCAGGTGTAACATTTGGAGTTTGAGTAATTGTTGAATTAGTAATATTTGACATTGTATTTGGATTTGCTGATCTAGTAGGGGATTGTAAGGGAGAAGTAGAATAAGTTGAAGCTGCACTTGAACCTCTTGATTGACGACCATTTTGGCTGTTACTAGCACCTGTAGCACCTAACCTTGTGGCAGTTATTGAAGAAGCAGAACGTGGAGGGGAATCGCCTTGTTTTACAGGTAAAATAGAAAGACAGACTCTGGGAACTACACCACGAACCGATGGGGAGTATGCGAGAGAACATAGGCACCATCCGTCTTCATAATTATGTATAATTCGAAGCAGTTGTCCTTGTCGTAATCGTAACTCATCAGTCATTGTAGGGTTAAAGTCCATAACAACACGATATATTCCACCAGAACTTAAAGTTCCTATTGATAATCCATGAGTTGAAGAATTGGCATATGATGGATGTGAAGAAGCACCTGCACCTGCACCTGCAGCAGCAGCTCCAGCAATCATTCCAGCTCCAACTCCTGCACCTACACCAGTAGCGGCAGCAGCAGAGGAATTTAATGCACCTGAAGAACCATTTCCAATACCACTAATAAAAGATAAAGTTGATGGACTTGCCATTCCTCTTTGCTCTGGATTATCATTCATAGGAGAATAACCTTTTGCAGTTGGATTTGTCATACCAGGAATTATTGAAGAAACGCGATTTGAAATACGTTTTGAAAGTGAAGTTGTTGATGAATTATTTGTAGGTAAAGGAGCAATAAAATTACTATTCGTCCCATTGTTATAATTTGAAGAAGAATTTAAAGGTATATTATTGTTATTATTGTTATTATTATTATTAGCTGGATTGTTATGGTATAAAGATCTTGGATCATTAATATTATTAATATTATTATTTCGTGGTTGCGAATTAGTTAAAACTGGCGCGGCATTTATATTATCTTTTGTTTCATCTAAATCTGCATCATTTTGATTATGATTTTGCTTTCGTTTTCTTAATAAAAAGAATAATAATAAGAGTGCAGCAGCAGCAAAAGCAACAACTATCGGAACAGCAATTGCAGCTGATAACTGTGAATTTGTTAATGAACTTGAAGAATTATTTGAAGAATTTGCCGCTGGTGTATTTGCCACTAAAGCACTTGAGCTTGGTCTTGAACTGGAACTAGAACTAAAAGAACGAGTTGGTGATGTTGTTATGGAAACGCGTGATGATGACACGTGTGAAGATAAAATCGAAGAATGATCACGTGACGAAAACAAACTCCCTGAATTTGAATTTATACCAGAAGTGGAAGAAGAAGAAGAAGAAGAAGAAAAAGGGTGCGAAGAAGAAAAAGAATTCGAAGCAGAAGATGAAGCAGAAATCGAAGATAATGTAGATGATGGGGATAATATTAACGATAAAGATGAAGATATAGCTGAGAGTAAAGTGTTTGCTATTGAATTGGATGTAGATGTAGGTGTAGACGTAGATGATATTAAGCCAGATCTAGAACTTAAGCTAGTACTAGATGAGCTAGTTGAAGTTAATTCTGATGACGACGAAAAAGTAGTTGGTAAAGTGGACACGGTTGCACTTGACAACGAGTTATCGCTGGAAGCTATAATTGAGGAGAAAGACGACGTGGAGGGTGTGGTATTAGATAGGGGGGTTGGATTTATAGAAGTGTTTGAGTTTGAGTTTGTGTTTGTGTTTGTGTTTGTGTTTGAACTTTCAGCACTTGTATTCGTATTTGTATTTGTATTTGTATCTGTAGGCGTGGTTGTAGGCGTGGTTGTAGGCGTGGTTGTAGGCGTGGTTGTAGGCGTGGTTGTAGGCGTAGTTGTAGGCGTAGTTAAATTCGTATCTGTAGGCGTGGTTGTAGGCGTGGTTGTAGGCGTAGTTGTAGGCGTAGATAAATTCAAAATACTATTTATATCAGAAGTATCTGAATTTCCATTGGTTGTTTGTGTAGGCTGTGTTGTTGGAGTTTGTGTTTGTGTTTGTGTTGGTGTTGTATTTGTATTTGTAATTAAATTTGAAGTTTCTGAATTCTGTGTAGGATTAGTTAACGCGTTTAAAGAATTGTCAGTAGTAGTTGCAGGTGCATTTAAGACAGTATATTTTCCAGTATCATATGTAGATACAATAACCTGAGAATCCGAAGACCAGAGTAGATAAACTGTCTGAACTCTGGTCACCACATAACGTTTTTGTAATCTTTCCATGAACTATGTTAGGATAAAAAATGAATGAAAAATGAATGAAAAATGAATGAAAATGAATGAAAATGAATGAAAATGAATAACAAAAAATATTAAATAATAATATTAAATAATAATATTAAATAATAATATTAAATAATAATATTAAATAAATAATACTAAATAAATAATAAAAAATAAACAATATTGAATAAAAATAATAGAAATATTCGCTTAGTGCTGATATCCAAAATAATAACAAGCAATATTTGAATTTGACATTTGATCTATTCTATATATTTTATTATATTTTATTATATTTTATTTATTTATTTTATTTTATTCTATTATATTTTATTCTATTATATTCTATTACTATGTTATTTAAAACACAATCCAGGATTTGTATTACTATAGTTTATTAGTTCTGTTAGTTGTATATTATTGTATACTAACTGGTTTATAACGGTTGCTACAACAAATTGTAAAAAATAATAAATATAAAAAATAAAAAATAAAAAATATTTGTAAAA
>JAJMCZ010000119.1:0-45858 GCA_030573245.1 Ascobotryozyma americana | reverse complement strand
AAAAAAAAAAAAAAAAAAAAAAAAGAAAGATAAACAAAGAATTACAGCGACAAGTTACAGCAAAAAGTATTGCAAAAGATTCTGTTAAGATTGAATAATTTGAGGCTATTGATTTATTCTTATGTGGTTAAAGGTACGCTAAAATTTATGTTTTATTATGGAAACAATTCAAAATATAGGTTTAGACTTCATTATTTTAGTCTTTAAATAACTAGATGATAAATTACAGTATAATAGGATGTTTTTTTATTTTACAAAGAACAACACATTTAATAGTTATACTTAATGATAAATATTAGCAATTAAATTTTTTTCTAATTTTTATTGCTATTGAATAGTGCTGGCAGTTACTGAGTTATTTATTTTTAACGATCAATTGAATAAAATTATTTTTCTTTTGAAAAAATGTTTTTAACACGTGTATAAGAGTATTAAGTAAAAAACAAACTCAAAAAAGATTAGGACATTACTTGTGCATATTAATGAATTATTAGGTAAACAAATGGTGTGAAAAATTTATTAAAGCTATAATATCTTTAATCATATGCATTAACTTGCTTAAAATCAGCTTAAATTATGCTTAAATTATGCTTATCATATACCCCATATAAACAAAGAGAACCTAATAAAAGAAGAAACAATTGAGAGATTATTTTTGCCTTCTTTATCTTTATATAAATTCATTGTTAATTTTCAATATAAATATGAAATTTTTTATTCTTTTTCTATTATGTTTTTCACTTTTGGAATTTGTGCACAAGATCTGAATAATATTTATGAAAAGGGCTCAGATTACTAATTGCACTTCTACTTTTATAAATACTATTACTTCCACTTCTATTACTGTTAAAGAATATACTGTTACAGAATTATGTAATCCCCCTTCTTCAGCTTCAATTGCACAGGCTGCATACGAATCTGTTGTACATTCCACAGGATACTACACCACAACCTCTAATAACCAAATTGGTATTACGCTCGTTACTAGTGCTCCAGCAACTATTACTGTAAATTAATTTCCTACCACTATATACTATCAATATTTTTTGCCCACCACTATTTACTCTGCTGGTCAAAATGGAGAAACCCATACATATGCTTGGATTCTTACTAAGTAATAATGAAGCCCCGTTTGGTAAAAACGTGAATAGTACTGTGTATGAAACCAAAACAATATATAGAGAAGTAGGCTCTGAATCAGAATAAATTATACTAGGATATTCAATTCAGCCAAAGGTTATAACTAATATGAATGTTGGACTCTCCTCTTCTGAAATAATTAACGAATCTAATAAAAAAGACTTTGTTTCAACCTGCGAAATTTAATTACCACTTCCACGACACAAATTATTCATGTAACAAATTATAATGGTGCTATATACAATTTGGAATCCTGTATTCCTATCATACGAACTTTCACTTCATAAACTACCATATATTATAATAACTCGCAAATTACAAGTTTTGAAACAAATGATGCGCTCAGTAAATGCATTATTACTTTTATCACGATCCAAGTTATTAAAACTGTTACTATAACTGGTAAAGAATGTATTACAGCTTCTTATGAAACTGTAGTGCAAGGTGTTGCAATCACCAGTACCAAAGAGTTAAATTCCCCGTAACATATACCACTTCTACTACTTCATACAAAATCATTCATTCTTTCCTACTTCATATTCTACCTATACAAGTCCTAGTTCTCTTCCTTCGCCATATACATCTTATGACTCAGTTTCTTGTTCTTGTTTAGTTGTGGTAATTACAGTTCTTTCATTTATTACTACCACATCATTGTATACATCCTCAGGGCCACTTCCACCGCCATTTACTACAACAAATTTTGTGGGGAGCACTATAATCGTAGTACCAAATTCTCCATTAAGCCCCTGACTTCTACTTATACTTCTAGTGGGTCGGTACCAATTACTATTACGGTTCCTACTATCTATTTAGTTGGATCAAGAACCATTGTTGTTATTACATATACAAGTTCACAGACAAGTAGAATGACAACATTTACCACCACTGTTTTTTCTATTTTAGTATTAACGACTACTACAATTCTACCAGTTGATACTAGTCCTGGTACAGTTATTATTGAATTTCCACCTGGTTACGCAATGACTACTAGAACTACTATAGTCTCTATCATTTCAATGACAACTAGTACTACAATTCTACCGGTTGGTACTACTCCTGGTACACTCATTGTTGAAGTTTCACCTGATTACGCAATGACTACTGGAACTACTACAGTTACCACTATTTCAGTTCGTACTACTATAGTTCCACCAGTTGGCACTACACCTGGTATGGTTATTATCGAGGTTATTCCTAGCTATACCCCATCTTGGGTTACAATTATTTCTTCCCCTTCTACCCCTAACTCTAATATATATATTAGTACTGCCACTATCCCAGTTGGTAATCTCCCGGCACAGTATTATAGTTGTCCTATATGCTTCATCATGGGAACTGTTACGTCTAGACCTACTACTTCTTATAGTTGTGGTTATACTACTACTGCTACTACTCCAGGGACTATGATAATCGTTCCTGCTCCATTGCCTACTACTACTTGAGTTAATACTGATTCAGGATCTTTGCTGCCTCCATATAATACTTCAAAGAATGTTAAAATTATTGTGGTTGTTCTGGCTCGTTTACTACTAATGTTATGAATTGCTTAAGTGGTATTCAGGCTACTATTACCTATACAAATAATTATGTCTCTAACGCAGAAACAATTCAAATACATTTACGCGTTGTTTATGTGACTTCATACGGTTTTATCACAATTCAGTATATTACTTTGGCACCAATTGTAACACGCTGTATTCAACCCGAACAAATCTTATCAGCGCTTCCAACTAATTTTATTTCTGGCTGTCCAACAATAAGCTTAATCAGTGATATTGGATCTGGCTTAAATGCTAATTATTACTATTGGATTTCATCTGCTGGGTATGGAGCAGATTATACATCAGCTGTTATGGCAGACCATGGAAAATTTATGTTGGTCAAACCCCTGTCTACGTCAACTGGTATTACAAGCATATATACAATTTCCGGTGTTGGAACGTCGAACGCTGCAGGAAATACTTATATCAGCACTGCTACTGTTTTAAATATGGAAATCTGGGTTAATAATTTTACGATTACTTTTCAGGAATATTTTTTCCACCTGAAAGTGAAATGCATACCTTTGGTATTTATGTAGATAACTCTGCTTGGCTTTATTTAGGAAATTCTGTAAATAATGCTTTTACGTGCTGTACAAACCAAGTGACTAGTTTTAAAATTACTGCGGATCTAAAAGGTGGTGGTAACACTATACATTTTGTCTTAGTATATAAAACATTACACTTTATTCAAGGCCAATATATTCCTTTGAGACGGACTAGTCATGACAATATTTATGGCTTAGTATTTAGAGTTACTTTACCTAATGGAACTAGTACTCATAATCTGAATAATGTTTTATTCAAAGATATTTCCTCTTGAAGTTAGCCGTATGAAATGATCATTTAAAAGACGGAGGAGCTGGGAGCATAAACTAAAATTTAGATAAGAGTAAAAAACACTAAGCTGAAAGTTAAAAAAAATAAAAATTAAGGAAAAATTAAGGAAAAAAGTACAAGATAATTGTATTCAAGTAAGTTATAAATATGAATAAAAAATTATTACAAAGTTATATAAAAATATAGAGGAAAACTAATAGTAAAATGACCCCTCCTTTTCCCACTACTCCATGCTTTTGTATTAAAGTCATATATAATAATCCAGCTTCTCTCAAAAGCTGGATTCAAGAAAAATTTCAAATTAATTCTATGATTAATTTATTTTATTTTATTTACTAAATTTATTAATATGGTTTATTTCTATTTACATATACAGCATATAGCAGGCTCGGTTATAAAAAGTAATCACCCAGTATTCCGGAAAATCCAGGCAATAATTATGAAATTCTATAGAAATCCTGTTGTAATTAATATATAATGATTAATAAATTTATCCATTTTCTAAAAGTGTAAATCTTAATTTTGTATAGTTTCCATTTAAAATATTATATAAAATAAATGGATATATAAGAAATAAACCTAATATTACATCTCTCAAAATATCTATGGCTATTATAGATATTATTATAAGCACGTTATGTATAACCAAGTAATAATACTTTTATAATTGTCTGATCCCTAACATAAAACCTTAATTTTAAGTTTCCAAATATTATATTCAATTAAAAATAAATAAATAAATAAATAAATAAATAAATATTAATACATGAATTAAAAACAAAATAAATAAAATAAAAATAATCTTCGCTATGAAGATTCAAAAATATAATACAATAAATATAATACAAATAAGCTCTTAAACTTTAAGAAAATAAAATAACTATAAGCATAATAGAAAATAAATCAATATTAAATAAATAATAAATAAATTAAAAAATAAATAAATAATCATGTATTCTCTTCAGGTTCAACGCTTTTCTCCTTAACTGAAAATAAAACATCAATTAACCAATCAATCGGCCTTTCTCCTTGATAATTTTCCAATGCTTTAATGCAATCTTCTGCACTTTCATCGCCATCTCTCATTCCTAACTCTATTGCTTCACAAACTATCTTGCGTCTGTTAAAAAGTTTTGATGTTTTCGACGATTCTCCCCTTCTCCACTGATTTCCATACTTTTTTTCAAGAACACTAGTAGCAGGAGTAATTAAATTCCCTCTACTATCATATGTACCAAATTTGTATTCTTTCCAAATATCGGAAACCGTATCAATATTTGAATTTATTGTATATTGCGGAATATAATTAGCAAGTCTGCTACTTGTATATGATTCTGTACTCAATTCGGCTTGCGATTGTGACATATTCAACTCATTCGCTGGATGAATTGAATTATTAATAGATGCTATATTCATTTCATCTGATGAACCGGTCTCAACCACATGTGAATTAGATGTGCCATAATCCCCTGTATTTACTGGCTGTTCCCCTCGTGTGGATTCCTGAGCTATTTCGTTTGAATTAGTACTGCAATTATTATATGAAAAAGTATGTTCAATCTCAGGGGAAACTTTAACAATATCCTTATTTTGTCGTAATTCATTAGACTCTTCGGGATTGTTCGTATCAGATAATAAAAGAGATGACCGTGGACCTGTAGAGTCTGGTAAAATTTCCAGACTTTTGTTTTGATTAAACTCTTTTTTGTCATTCATTGCACTAATTATATGGGTCTCTTGTGTAGCTAGAACATATTTTTTTTCCCCATATATATTCTCATAGCGTTGCTCTTTTCCTACATCCAGTTCATGGTTATTAACATCAGAAATTAATGTAGTGCTTTCATTCAGCTGCACTTCAGACTCGGATTGAGTACTACAGTGCCTGCTGTTGTCTTTTTCTAAGTTGTGGTTTTCATTTAAAAAGCCACTATCTTGATTAATCCATGTAACTTCGGAAGAATTTCCATTTTCTATTGAAATATGTTGAATTTTTTTTCCTACAATATTATTGTTATACTTAGTGTTTGGTTGAAAGGCATCAGAATTCAAGAGCTGTCTTGACTGAATGTTATTATCATTATTACCTTGAGTCAAGCTAAAAACATTCTGTCTTAATATTCTCTGATTACTATCATAACTTCTATTGATATTTGAATTTTTGGCTTTCGTAATTTCATTACCTATACTAGTTACTGGAATTTTTGATTTAGAGGAATTTTCCTCTGGTTTGGTTTCCGGTAATCTATCGTTTGATTTTACAGTATTTCTATGAGTCATTGTAACGGGCGAATTATTTGTTACAAAACTAGTTGTATTTGCACTAATGTTTTCTACTTTGTTGGTTGGAAAGTATATACCATTATTATTTACAGAAGACGTGAAAACCGATGGGCTCCTCTGCTCTTTTGAAAAATTAGAATGGTTTATACTTGCATTATTAAAATCACCCGAGTTGTGCCCATTAATAACATTCAATGGTTGATTATGTATAACGCCATTATAATTTGCATTTTTTACGTAAACGTTTTCTCTCCCAACTTCTAAATCATTATTGAAGGTGGGAACAGGCATTTCAACAAGAGTATTATAAGGAACATAAGAAAACTTTTTATTTGGTACTGGTAATTGAGAATTCCCAGGTGTAACAATATTATTAGCAAACTTATTTGAAGGAGAATCAAAAGCTTTATGCATTATAGTACCAGAACTAACATTAGCAGAGTTTTGAGTAGGTAAATAAGTAGGAAAATTACTGTTGGAATATGGAAATGAGACATCATTCGTAGTTGGAGTTCCAATGTAATTATGATTTTGAGAAACCATAGACACAGGGCCTTCAGTAACAAATGATCTATTAGTAGGAACAAGATGAATAATATTATTATTATGAAATTGCTGATCTGAATTTCGAGACAAACTCGAATATCCAACATTAGAATTATGAACAATGCCTTGGGCCGAAGGGCTAACTGTTTGGCATGGTGAAAAAGAAATAACTGGTGGATAAACAGATCCAGAAACATTTGAATTAAATGGAACAGAAGAATTTAAAGAATGATTATAAGAACTTGGAGTGTACCCGTTAGAAGAAGTAAATGTATACAGAGAAGAAGGCTTTTGAATATGATTGAAATTTGCAGTGGGAATATTATTGGCATTATAGTTTATATCATGAGAAGTATTAGAAGCTGGCACAACAGAATATCGACTCTTTAAATAGGGTTCAGAATTATTAGGAACTTGGGTAGTAGAAGCGAATTTGAAAAAATGAGACTTTGGAGGAAGACTATAAGATTTACCAGAAGTATTAGAAGTTTGAGTAGGAGAATTGACAATAAAAAAAGAGGATTTTTCCGGAGTGATATAAGGATTATCAAAAGAATTAGAAGTTTTATCACTAGGCGTAATATCAGAAAATGTAGATTTTGGTGGGAGACTATTAGATTTATTAGAAGTATTGCCAGTTTGGCTGGCAGAATTAACATTAGGAACAGCAAATTTCAAAGAAAGATTATTAGATTTATCAGAAGCTGAAAGATATTCAAAAGGTTTAACTCTTCCTTTTCGTTTAGACTCAGTTTTTAGTTTCGATTCACTCACTTTTACACTCTTTGAAGAGCCACGTTGTGATGCATCAGGATTCTTTTGAGCAGGATAAGATTCTTTGCTTAACCTAGAAGCAGTACTATCAGAATTAAAAATTTTTACACCACTGCTTGAAATAACTGGCATTCTATTATTCGTAATAGAACTAACATTATTATTAGAAAGTAGATTAGAATTAGACTTAATTATAGTGGGAGAGTTTAAAAGTGAATTAGTTAGTCTTAAATTTGTTCTGTCATTAGTTTCAATTAAAGTAGAATCGCTTGGTATTATGTTTAAACCTACTTCCACATCAGTTCTTTTCAGCGTTTTACTATATTCATTATTTCCTATAGTGTTTGACTGTTTTTCAGAGACATCTTGATTTATTTTTAGAGACGATTGGTCAGCAAATGTTGCTTCGTTGGCATAAACCTTCTCATTAGAATTAATCGAGTTCAAAGATGTTTCTTTTGATATTTTTAAGCTATCTTTTTCTAAATTTCCTGAATCATCTAATATTATAGATTTTTTTGCGGAGTTATCTTCATGTGAGTTCTCCTGTTTCAAACTTTTAGCCATTATATTAAATGTTTCTAAAAAAGAATTCAGAGGCATTTCACCTTTTTGTAATTTGGGAGCCGAGTTTTTGATAAAATTAAGCGTTTTAAATATATAATCTCTCATTAATTTATAGCTTTTTTCATTGGAATTTTCTGGAATTGAATTAATAATATCAAAAGATAAGTCAAAGTCTAAAGAGGGATTGGATGTTACAGGAGAACTACTTGAATTTTTTTTTTTTAAGCGAGCGACTGATAAATATTTGAATAAACAAATTGAAATGTTATTAAGCCGCCGATTTACCTCTTCAATAACAGTCGAAGTTTTAAAATCAGGGATACTGTAATCATTTTGAATATTGTGTAACTTTAAAACACCATCTGACAATAATTGAATCATTTCGATATGACTAAAAAGAAAAGACAGATCATTTATCTTATTTTCGCCTATGAGTTGAGTTTTCTCTGAAAACTCATTTATGATTTTTTTCTGATCTATTAATGGGAATACTATTGCATCTGGAACCAATGGTTTTGGTGAATTTTTATCTATTTCAAATATACCTGTGTCGTTATTTTTAAATGAATTATTTGAACGGTTATCATTTGTAATCGAGTCTCCTTTAAGAATTGAATTTAATTGAGAAATAGAGCGCTTATTAGAACTATTTAAGCCATTATCCTGTAACTTTCGTTTTGTTTTAGAAGGATCTTTGGTGGATTTATTAAAGTAAAGATTGGGAAACATATCTTGTAGTTTTACTTCTGCTTGAATTTGTTGATTACGAAAATCCAAGTATTCTTTTGAATTAAAGATTGGGTGCGTAAAAATAGGGTTATTTGGACACATTTGTTTATAATAATGAGCATCTTGAATGAAAACCATTCTTAAATAATCTAAAATAATAATTTGCTCCTGTAAAGATTCTGCACGCCAAAATGGTGCTTTGTTTGAAAGTAAGGTAGAGAATTTTTTTGGGTTTCGTATAGCATGAGTCCAAATATTTAGCCAGGGAAAAACCATTTTCTTGAGATTATTTGGAACTTGAACTATATCTCTTAATATTGGAAAATCTTTTTCATTATTGTCTATACTGGGGCGGCCATGGTGGAAAGCATCGGCTAGGTTAAATAATGAATCAGAAGAGGGATCTGATTGAGGATTTGAAATATCTATAAAATTTTGGTCCAAGGTGTGTTGCAATGCAGTTGCAGACAATAATTCTTCTTTATTAGAATTTGGATCTGCTTCGGGAGGGATTAAATCAAAATCTTTGGTAAATAATTTGATTTGTTCTTGAGGTATTCCTAGGGAGTGAAAATACGCTTCAGCTGAAGATAAATTATAGCTATCCAAATCTTTTATTTTATCTATGGTTAAAGATTTAAAAGTTGATGTTATATCTTCATATAAATTATTATTTGGGAATTTTTCAATTAAATAAGATTTGGCATACTGGTTTAAAAAATAGGGAGGAGTGTAACTTTTAATATGAAACCTTTCAAACAATGAAAATGCTAACAAACCTATTGGGCACAAAGAAATAACACAGTGCCTTGTTAGGACTGCTCTATAAGCCTTATTTCCAGAGTAGCCAGCGAAGGCTATATAATATCTATTTTTTTTCATATTATTGCAACTTATATTATCACGCCTGATTAACTGTAGATTAGCCAAGGTAAGATTTTGAACTTTTTTTAGATCAAACATTGTTGAAAAGGCTAGTAATTGGGCTAAGGCAATGTGAGTTTTATTTTCATTCAAAGATAAAAATACAAACGAACTTATAATGTTTGGAGAATAGAGTATACTTGAAGTAGAAATCTTTGCAGCTTGGATTGGTGTATTTGGTGTATTTACTGTATTTATAGTATTGGATCCACTTTTTGAATAAATTTTTGACACTGCGGATGATGATGCAATTTTGTCGATAGGGATATTCTTCCACATACGAAATAAAGCTCGAATTAAATAATGTCTGGGATACTTTTCATGACTAATCCCCCTTTGAACTTGAATTTTCCATAAATTTAATAAAGTGCTTATATAATAATTTAAAGTTGGACAACCTATTTGGAAGATAAAATTTTTGTCAGGAGGCAAATCTGTGAAACCAGCACAACTTAAAGAGAAAAGGATTATTTTTGTAGATGTTACCAAATGACGTTTTTCTGTAGGTAAATGTGAATATGCAACATTACACCATTTTATAAATTCATTTGCTTTAGTAGTATGTGGATTTGGCGAGCGTTTTGAAGAAATATCTTTTAAAAACTCATTTGTCATCTTTTCGCAATAGTTATTCATAGAAATTATGCCTTTAAGTTGTACACTTCTAGCTTCTTCCATTGAACATCCATTTATTTTCATAATATTTTTTAAATCATTTTCTAAAATGTACTGAAGAGCCGCTATTTCAACCTCTTTTGAAATCGGATATTGAATTTTCATATCTGTTTGTTAGAAGAAAGACAAGAGGGAAATAACAAGTAAAATAAATAAAAACAAACAAAAACAAACAAAAACACGTAGCAACGACAAAAAAATGCACATTGTTTCGATATATGCATGTTTTTAAAAAAAATTGCTAAAGACTCGAAAAACTCGAAAACTCACTAAACTCGCGTAAAAGTTCGAAAATTCTAACCGTTGTCTAATATTCTAAGTTATATTTTTCTACTAATCCTTAACGCAAATTCTCTATTTTTGAATTTCTAAAATTTCATTTCCCAATTTTCATTTTTTAATGTCATTTTTCAAATTTCTAAATCTCGTTTTAATTGATCCTGGAAACGGAAAAGTCCATTGTGGCTCATTATTTAAGATGGTTACCTAGGTAATGAGCTTTATGTTGCTATAGTGATTTGTAAATAGCCATAACGAGATATGTTGCTATGGAGATTTCGTCTAAAAATGACTTTAGTAAGTAGAAACTATGTTTGACAAGGAATTCTCCAACCGTATGTACTAGAAGTGAGTTGGAGGTTTATGTAGAGTATAGAGGTGAATTTAATTTCTTGGGTTATATTGTAAGAGTTATTGAACCTATATAGATAATTATGTAATAATGATATAATAGAATATATAATAATGATATGATAGAATATATAATAGAAGATATAATAGAATGATATAATTAAGAAAAAAACAAAATTATAAAAAATCAAGATTAACTCAATATTCTTTTTGGTTGCCTAGTAACAGGAATTTTCAACATAAGTGTGTACATTGTACACGTTTAGTGCCGATTGATTTTCATTTTGTGGATAGTCATAGTGAATTTCATAGAAGGAATAGCGATTGTTTAGGTGAGAGCTGTATAATTTCATTTTATTAGTAACGGGAATATAATAAATATTAGTACTACTTTCAAAGTAGTAGTAAACTATAGTAATTAATAGTAAGAAATGTAAACTTCACAGCAAATTATAGTTATTACAGTAATCTATATAAAAAATAGCAAATTATAACAAATATAGTAATTAATTGAAATAAATATAAAAATGAATAGAAATAAATATAAAATTAACAGTAAATTATATTAAATTACAGTAATCTATATAAAAATTAAGCAAATTATAGCAAATTATAGTAATTACAGTGATCTATATAAAAATTAAGCAACTTATAGCAAATTATAGTTATTACAGTAATAAAACTATTGGTCTTTACAATCTTTGAAATTACTCTTAGGCTTCCTGTATTACATAAAGCAGTTATAGATAGTAAATACACAGTATTACACAGGATTACATAGTAATACACAGTAAAATAGAACCATCGTAACAGAACCACATTGCCGTGGTTACCATACACAAAGTAAAAAATAAAATAAACTTAGTTGGCAACTGAATTTGTGAGTTAAAAATAAAATAAAATAAAAGTAAAAAATAAAATAAACTTAGTTGGCAACTGAATTTGTGAGTTAAAAATAAAATAAAATAAAAGTAAAAAATAAAAGTGAAAAATAAAAATATAATTAGACTTAGAATTAGAATTAGAATTAGAATTAGATTGAAAAATTAAAAAAATAAAAAAAAAAATAATAAAAAAAACTAATTAATTGGAAAAACAAACAATTAGAGCAATTCACGATGCAAATGCTCACAAAGGTAAGAATGTGTTTTATTTTTTTTTTTTTTTTTTTCATTCCTTTATTAGTATAATTGGAAACATAGCTCTTTATTTGTATATTTGGAACAAAGTGGGAGTTTTGGTGTGACATTGGACAGTGGAGGATGATTTAGCTGGTGTTTTACAGGTGTTTTACAGGTGTTTTGCATACTTTGGCAGGTATTTTCAATATAAACCCAATTACCAAAAGCGCAGACACAAGCGCATTCAAAATAGCATTGCAGACAACCCAGACAATTGTTGTTAGTTGGTGCAGTATGTCCACAGTGTTCATTGTGTCCATTGTGTTTCTACTATGCTTCCACTATGTTTTCATTATGTTTAATCATTTTCCATTGGTTAATTTTAGTTTTCAATTGTTGATTTTTGCTTTGTATTTTTGTTTTATTTTTTGATTTTCTCTTTCAAGCTATTTATTTATTTTTAATTTTTCATTTATTATTTCAATTTTATTTTATTTTATTTTATTTTATTTTATTTTATTTAATTTATTTAATTTATTTAATTTATTTAATTTATTTAATTTTATTTAATTTACTTTTATTTTATTTTTGTTTTTGTTTTTATTTTATTTTATTTAATTAATTTTAATTTTATTTTATTTTATTTTACTTAATTTAATTTAATTTAATTTAATTTTTATTTTATTTTATTTACTTTAATTTTTAATTTACTTTTATTTAATTTAATTTTACGTTTATTTTATTTTTAATTTAATTTACCTTATTCTATTTTCTTATCGCCTACACCGATTTCACTCATACTAACTCCCAGTTTGAATCAAAATCCTCAAGGGTAAAAGGTGTAGCATTTCATCCAAAAAGACCTTGGATTCTTGTTTCCCTACACTCGTCTACGATACAATTATGGGATTATCGTATGGGAACCTTGATTGACCGTTTTGAAGAACATAATGGTCCAGTAAGAGGAATCGATTTTCATCCTTCACAACCTCTTTTCGTTTCAGGTGGTGATGACTATAAAATTAAAGTTTGGTCTTTAACTCCACCACGTAAATGCCTATTTACTCTTTCTGGTCATCTAGATTATGTTAGAACCGTTTTTTTCCACAGCGAACTGCCCTGGATCGTGTCTGCTTCTGATGACCAAACTATTCGAATCTGGAATTGGCAAAATCGTTCGCAATTAGCTTGCTTAACTGGTCATACTCATTATTGTATGTGTGCTCAATTTCATCCAACTGAAGATTTAATTGTTTCAGCTTCTTTAGATCAATCTGTAAGAGTTTGGGATATCTCAGGTTTACGTAAAAAACATTCTGCTCCAACCAATCCAATGTCTTTTGAAGATCAAATTACTCGTGCAAATTCTTCTTTAATCTCAGCTTCATCTTCAAATAGATTTGGCTCAAATCCTTCTGTAGGTCCAGGTGGAATTTCTATGCAAGCAACTGATATTTGGGGTAATACTGAAGCTGTAGTCAAATTTGTTCTTGAAGGTCATGATAGAGGTGTAAATTGGGTAGCCTTCCATCCAACTATGCCTTTAATTGTTTCAGGTGCTGATGATAGATTAGTAAAACTTTGGCGTTATTCAGATACAAAGGCTTGGGAAGTTGACTCATGTAGAGGTCATTATTCTAATGTAACTTGTGTTACATTCCATCCTCATCAAGATTTAATTATCTCTGTTGGTGAAGATAAAACTATAAGAACTTGGGATTTAAATAAAAGAGTTCCCGTACAATCCTTTAGACGTGAAAATGAAAGATTTTGGGTAATCACTGCTCATCCAACTATTAATCTATTCGCTGCTGGTCATGATGCTGGTGTTATGGTTTTTAAACTTGAACGTGAAAGACCTGCTTCCGTAACTTATCAAAACCATTTATTCTATGTTAATAAGGAAAAACAAGTTCAAAGCTTCGATTTCAACACTGGAAGTTCTACTGCCCCTCTTGTTTCTTTAAAGCAATTAGGTGCTCCATGGGTTCCTCCTCGCTCTTTATCTTATAATCCTGCTGAACGCTCAATTCTTGTTACTTCCCCAGCTGATAATGGAGTTTATGAATTAATTACCCTTTCTCGTGATCCTGGACAAATTGAACCTTTTGACCCAAAGATTGGTGCAGGTACTTCTGCTCTTTTTATTGCCCGAAATAGATTTGCCGTTTTCTCAAAATCAAATCAAACTATTGACATAAAGGATCTTCAAGATGTCGTTACCAAATCAATTAAAAAACTCCCCATCATGGTTAATGATATTACTTATGGTGGTGCTGGTAATTTGCTTTTATTTGGAAAATCTAAAGTTGTTTTATTTGATTTACAACAAAAGAAATCTCTTGCTGATACAAATGCTGCAAATGTTAAATTTGCTGTTTGGTCCCCAGATGGTCAGCATATTGCTTTTGTTGGCAAACATACAATTACAATTGCAAACAAAAACTTGGAATATCAATCTAGCTTGCATGAAACTATTAGAATCAAATCTGCAACTTGGGATGAAGCTGGTGTATTGATTTACTCTACTCTTAACCATATTAAATATTCTTTAATCAATGGTGATCATGGTGTAATTTGCACTCTCATAGAAACTGTTTATTTAACAAAGGCAAAGGGAAAAGTTCTTTATGCTTTAACTCGTGCAGGAAAAGTTGAAAAATTGGTAATTGATCCTACTGAATATAGATTTAAAAAGGCTTTGGTTAATAAAAATTATAGTGAAGTTCTTAGAATTATTCGTTCTTCAAATTTGGTTGGCCAGTCTATAATTGCATATTTGCAACAAAAGGGTTATCCGGATATTGCTCTTCAATTTGTACAAGATGCTCAAACCAAATTTGATCTTGCTTTGAAATGTGGTAATATACAAATTGCTCTTGAACAGGCAAAAATAATTGATAACAACCAAACTTGGAAAGAACTTGGACAAGAAGCTTTGTCTATGGGAAATCATGTTGTTTATGAAATTGCTTTAACTAAACAGCAAGATTATGCTCGTGCTTCATTTTTATATTTTACTACAGGAAATGTAGATAAATTATCTAAAATGACCAAAGTTGCAGAACAACGTGGTGATACAGCATTTGCATTCCAACTTTCTCTTTATCGTGATGATCCTATTGAAAGAATTCGTGTAATGAAGGAATCTAATCTTTTGCCATTAGCTTATACAACTGCTAAATCTTATGGTTTAGAAGACATTGCTCAACAGATACTTAATGAATCGGGTATTTCTGAAAGTGATATAAAACTACCAAAAGGAATTACATTTGAAAAAGAAGAGACTGAGGGAGAGAATGAAGGAGAGACTAAACCAGTGATTAAAAAATTACCAATTCCAACCCCAGTTGCAGAGACATTTAAAGAGAATTTACTTCTTCGCCCACCACATAAAAATATTTTTGAAAGTGCACTTGCTGGACAACTAGATAATTTAAGTCTTGAAACTGAGAATAAATCTAATGGTGATGCTAATAATGCTAATGGTTTTGCAGATTTGATTGATGTAGATTCTGATGAAGCTAATAGTGAGGGTAATTTTGCTTTTAAAGATAGAGCAGCAGGTGAAGGTGCTTCTGGAAATGATGAATGGGACCTCGGCTCAGAAGATCTTAGTTTTGAAGAAGAACTAAGTAACATACCATCTTCTGATGCAGCTGAAAATGGTGGTATTGATGTATCCACTTCAGAAGTTGATTTATGGGTTCGCAATTCCCCAGTAGCTGCAGATCATGTTGCAGCTGGATCATTTGAAACTGCTATGCAACTTCTTAATCGTCAAATTGGCGCAGTTAATTTTGAACCTCTTAAACCCAGATTCCTTGAAATTTATAAAGCTTCAAAAGTTTATTTGCCTGCAAATGAGAATCTTCCTCCAGTTTTAGAATATAATAGACGAAATAAAATAGATACAAAGCCAAGCTCTTTATTGCCATTTATTGTAAGAGATCTTGCTACAATATCGGAAAATGACCTTCAAGCAGCATATGACCTTGTTCGGGGTGCTAAATTTGCTGAAGCTGTAGAAGCATTTAGACAACTTCTTTATACGGTTACACTTTCTGCAGTTTCAAACCAAGCAGAAGCAGACGATGTTAAAAAACTTATTGAAATTTGTCGTGAATATATTCTTGGATTTTCTATTGAATTAGAACGACGGACTCTTCCTGCTGAGAATGTAAAACGAGATTTAGAACTTGCAGCATATTTTACTAGAGCTAAACTTATGCCAACGCATCTTCAAAATGCTTTACAGCTTGCTATGAAAAAGGCTTATAAACAAAAGAATTTCTCATTAGCTTCTCATTTTGCAACAAGATATCTTGAATTAAAAAATTCTGGTCCTGGAGCAGAAACTGCTAAAAAGATTAAAGCCAAGGGAGATATTACTCCACATGATGAAATAGAAATTGATTATGACCAATATGCAGACTTTGATATATGTGCTGCTACGCATACTCCTATTTATAAAGGTCAACCATATGTTGAAGATCCATTAACTGGGGCTAAATATCATCCAAGTGAAAAAGGAAAAGTTGATAGTATAAGTAAAGTAACTCAAATCGGAGCACCTGCTTCCGGTTTAAGATTATTTGCTTAATGTGTATGTTTATTATTGTTATTGTTATTATTGTTATTAATGATTATTTATCACTTTTATCATTATTTATCTTTTTTTTATTTTTTGATTATTGTTATATTTATATCTACAAAGTTACTTTTTATAATCTTATTGAATTATTTTAAATGAAAAATAAAAATTTGTTTATTGGAAGTTTTATTAGATATCAATCAATTAACTATCTATTACATGTATACAATATACAGTACACATTATACTGTTTTTAATTTATTTATATGTTAACTTAACTCAGCAAGTATTTCTTACTGATACAAAACTGAAAGGTAGAAAGTAATATATTAATGCACACCTCCACACATTTTCCCACACATTTTCACACACATTTTCACACACATTTTTGTAAATGCACGCCCTACACGGAAAGGGTTGGTGTGCAGTTAGATTATTTACATACTAATAAATTTACCCCAAATACTATATTAAGCAATTATTTCCTAACTTGTATTTCCATGACAACCAAATTAAAGGTATTAATTTAACCGTTACATCTTTTTTTTTCTTTTCTTTTTTTTTTTTTCTAAGTCCTTACTTCACGATTAACTAGCATTAAGTAAAAATTGGCCTATATATTTGTTACCAGTGGATATATTTTTTTTATTGTTTATTTTGTCTAGAAGGTTTAGTTGTTATGGGAAATGACGAATTTGTTTTTTGTTTGTTTGTTTGGTTTAGTAACTAACTGACTTTTTAGAGATTAATAGAAATTTATAGAAAGTTATAACTGTTTGGAAAATTTAAAATTGTAAAATTTTATTTTGTATGGACATAAATAAATTCAAATAAACAAGAAAAAAAAAATATTTTATTTATACTTTTTATAAAGGTTTATATTGAATTTTGTTCGTTTTGGAGTCAAATTTGATTTTTGCTTTTTTTTGGGAACAAATTAAAATCGGCTTATATTTATTTATAAAATAAAGATTTAATTAATTTTGTAGTTTATTAGGTTTAACTTTTTTAAATTATTAATATCAACCATGGATGCTGATAATTTGAAAAATACTGCTTTTGACTCGGTCGAAATAGTGGAAATTGACCATTTTAGCAGTATTAGGAACTTTAAAAAATTAAACAATAGCAATAATATTGACAATATTGAAAATTTTGAAAATTTTTTAGAAATTTCGGAAAAAAGCGAAAATTTTGAAACTTATAATAATTTTAAATGCTTAGAAAATAAAAAAAATAAAAATAATAATTTATATTTAAATTATAATGAAAATTATAATTCAATATTTGTTAAAGAAATTAAAAAAAAAAAATCAAAAACCCTAAATTATAATTTTTCTAAAAAAATTGGATTAAGAAAAATTAGTACTGGTCTTGAAAAGCAGGATGCAAGTAATGTTTGTGTTAGCAAATTAGATTTTGGTAATTTCAAATTATTATCTCTAATGCATGTTGACCCGGAATTAAAATCAAGTCCAGTTAATGATTCTAGTCCGAGTTCAAGCTCAAACGCAGGCACAGATTTAAGTTCCAACCAAAGTTATAATTCTAGTCCTAATTCTAGTCCTAATTCGAGCTCTAATTCAAGTGAAAAATCATTATTGCGTGATGATGATACCAGTTCTTTTTTTTCTGTTGATAATTTAGATAATGATTTAAATAAAAATGATACCAAGAATAATAATGACAAAAATTATTCTATCATTCCCAATCCAAATGTTGACATAAGTACAAACACAATCGAAAAGGAGAAAATCTTGGTTTTAAAATGTAGTTTATGTATACAACATTTGATAAATACTGAAGAAAATTATTTAAAAGGATTGATTTTAATGTATAATACCTATTTAGCTTCAATCGGTGTTGAGGAAAGAAAATTTATGAAAGTGATTTCTTTGTTAGAATCTATTACTATTAATTTAATAGAATTTCATGATACCCTTCTTAATAAGTTTGTGAGAATAAATTCAAAATCTTATCTTCAAAATACCCTTGATCAATTAAGAAAAGATTCTTTAGAATTTAATAATCTTTATAAATTATTCAACGAAAATACTGCATCGGAAGATATTACATTATCCGTTGTTGCAGCTTTTGCTAGTTTATTGATCATCCAAAATGACGAAATATTGGTTTTATATGAAAGTTACTTTTCTAATTATAACTATGTTTTAAACCTTCTAAAATTTATTTGTGAAAAATCTAAAAGTGACGCCATTAATAACTGGAAAAATGTGAGTTTTTTGTCTTTTTTTTTTTTTCTTTAAGTTTTTTTCTTTTTTCCTTTGCAACTCTTTTTTATAATTTTAATTCATTACTAACTTTTCAAAGGGATGTGAAAATTACTTAAAAGCAAGCCAAGGAAATAGCTCAAATTATGATATGACATTATTTTCTCTTATTCACAGTGTATGTATATAGTACCATTTTATTCAATATATCACTAACAAATTTATATTTAATTAGCCCATATCTCGAATATCTCAATACCTCTTGATTTTAGACGAACTTTTTAAATATACCTCTAAAGATAGCTATGTGTCTAAATATATTATTAAAAAGTCAATAGATAAAATACGATCATATTTAGTAATTCTTGACTCAATTTCAAGTTTAGAAAGGACGAAAAGTATTAAAAATGAATTGAAGAAAATTGTTACTAGGAAGGTATGAAAATTCATATTATTAATTTTAAATTCTTTAATGTAATTAATATTTTTTAACCATGATTTTCATTTTTTAATTTAATTTAAATTTTTTTCTCTTTATTTTTTTTTTTTTTTTTTTTTTTCCTACATTCTTTAGATTCATTCAGAGATACCTGATATTGGTTTACCCATTATGTGCGGAGCAATCCATGTTTCATGGTTGAGTGAAGATGAAACTCTACATTCGCAATATATGGGAAGCTTTTTATTTAATAATTATATAATTTTTACCTCTATTCATAACAGTTATAAGCTTGTAACAAAGTTTAAACTCGATATTTCGAGTATTAAGGTGGTAGACTCGTTGAATGGAATAGGTAATTATGATACCCTTTTTGATTATTTATTAAAAAATTCGCTTTATTATTATTTTTTACTAAACTTTTTTTTTATTATTTTCCAATAATTTAGGATTAATTTGTCATTATAATTATTCTTTAAAACTTTTATACGAATACCAATGTAACCTTTTTGAATTATTGTTATCATTTATATCTAAAGAGGAAATGAATTCTTGGGAAAAACATTTACGAGCATTTTCATTATTTGAAAAAGAAAAATATACTAGTTATGATTATGCTAGACATTTTTTAGCAAAAAATAATATAGTGCCTAGTAATGTTTCTCCTTTATGTGACGAATCAGCAATGAACATTTTAATGTTCAATGAAATTGATACCTTCGACAGTGCTAATAATAATAATAATAATAATGAAAATACTAATAACTCAAAGGTTATCTCAAGATTAGTTGTTATCACATTTAATAAAGCTGATGAAGGAGAAGAAATGTATAAATGTGATAATAAAAGTAAACGAGATTTTTATGATAAGGTCTCTTCAGAAAAGATATATTATGTTAATATGTATGAATCTGAGCGCAATAATTGTTGTATAAAAATCGGACCAATATTGTGGGGTGAACTATTTAATAAAATTCAAATGGGCGAAATAGTTAAAGATAAGAGCAAGTTTAAATCAAATACTTTAAGGAATAATTCTCTTAGTATTAATGAATATGATTCTAAGCTAAATAAAAATTCTAGTTTACGAAGGTCAATACGAAGAATATTGAGTCGTAGACGTAGTTTATACAATATGGAAAGAAAGTCTTTTCCTTTTTAATTATCGGGTATTAATCAGTGGGTGTGGTTGAAGAGTTAATAATACTAATAAATGAAATATTAATCAGAATGCTAAATATGTTTTTGTCATTTACTTAATTAAATAAATACACTTTTAAAAAATATTATGAAACAATAAATTTACTTTTACTTAAAATTATGCTATTGAATTAAATATCTATCATTACAAATTTATATGTTAATATTACTAGGCCTTCCACCTATATTGTCATATGAAGAGCCACTATTTCTACGAACATGTCTTCTTATGAATTCTCCTTCCTGAAGAATTTTAACAATAACGTCTTCAACTTTGGATGTTCCAAATTGATTCTAAATTAAATTGAATATTAGTAAACAATAATAATAATGACTAATAATAAATCAGCTTAATTGGCGAGTAAAAATCAAAATAAACATTTATACCTCTAATTCTGAATTTGGAGCTGTGTTTAAAGCTCCAGAAGATCCTTGTTTATGAGTGTAGAAAACTTTAAATGTTCCAACTACATCTACTAAAGGAATAGTTTTGTCTTTCTTCCATTTTTCAACAATTTCAGGGGACGAAACTAAAACTATAAAATCTTCGTCATTTCCTTTATAGGTATAATAATTCTATAGGAGTGAATGTAAAAAAAAAAAAAAAAAAAAAAGTAATTTTAAATGAAATTAAAATAAATAGAATTAGCACTCTAAATATAAAATAAGTAAAAGGAAAAAAAAAATAAAAAAATGCACAAATAAAAAAAAAAAGCAAACCTACGGCTTCGCTAGTATTTCCAGGCATAATTATTAATTAATACTTAATTATTTCAATAGTACGATATTTCAATATTTAAAATAGTATAACTTTCTAATAAAAACTTAAATTTTAAACTTAAATAATAAAAAGAAGAACAATTTTGTTCTTTTATATATAAATATACATAACACGTGAATGGTGAGTAAAAAATGACGTCAATAAAAAAAAAGAACTATTTCTAATTTAGCGAAAATGCTATTATTTCTATGGGGTTTATACTAAAAACGTATTCGTATAAGATTTAAATTTCCAACCCCTACTTCCTTTTTAATGCAAAACCACACTCTAGTCTTTTTTTTTTTTTGACTTTACAGTTTGCGGGGAACGAATTACCCGGTCTAGAATGATAGTTCTAGATTCTAGGATAGGAGAGAAGCCAGAAAGCAAGAAATTAAATGGTATTAAAATATAAATATATAATACTTAATAAGGATATCAAATGAATAATGCTGTTTTTGGTTTATTAGTGGACGGTTCATTGGTGGGAGCTACAGGAGTTTGGTTAATTTATCATATCTTACAAGTAAAAGAAATTTTTTTCAAATATTTGAAATTGTAAACGTTTGTAATTGTATTTCCACACTACATAAACAAAGTGACGTTATAAAATTTAAATTTAGTTTAATTAATATTAAGCCGTTGTTTGTACACATACATATCTACAACTATATATACATATAAAAAATATATAGATAGTTTAAATATATGACTATAAAAGTAATAGATAATTTATATTATTTTAAATCTAATCAGAAAAAATATAAACACTAGTGCAAATAAAACATATAAATCCTTATATAGAAACTGTACATATAGCATTACAAAATATAAAAGCAACAAATAATATATTGTAATATTGATAAGTAAATTATTGAATAATATAAAAATAGTATAATAAATAATCTGCAATATATTTTTATCTATAGTATGTATTTGTATTGTACATTTTTTGCACATTCTGATAAAATAAAAAATGTATTCAATTGATAATAATTTTAAACATTTAGTGAACAAAATTCAAAATATGTTAAGTAAAAAATAATAGTACTTTAATATTAATAAACAACAGCATATAACACTTTAACCACTAAACACTCAAATGTGAGAGTATAATCCCAACTTGTAAAAAATTACTTGATTAAATCATATTTACTAACTTTTATCCCATTCATTCAAAGATTAATTTATTAAACTATGTTCTTTTTACACATGTTTATATTTTACGTATTTAATATGTTTGTATTATGCTCTCTTTCAATGCCCATATAATAATTACTTGTACAAGCCAGTATTAAATATACCAATGCGACCAAATTATCACGTGACTTGACTTGTTTTTTAAAAATGCCAATAAAACGTTAACTGTTAACAATATAAAAATAAACATATTTTTTAACTTTATTTCTAAGCATACTATTAGTTGATTTTTTTCTGTGATTTTTAATACACGGTTTCAACTTCTTATTGCTATTAATAGTAATTGGTTTATCAGGAACACCATCACTATCATATATAGGGAGAACTGTTTTCTATTTTGAATCAATTTTGTCACTATTCCAAAATACAAAAATATTTCTAGGGTTTGGAAAATTTTTTCTTTTAAGTCTGCAAAATTTCAAATAAAAAGATTTTTCAACAAAAATAGTGATGAAAGTGAATAATAATAAAGAACTAATTTTGCATAAAAGAAAGAATTAACTTTGGTAATATTATGAGAAAAAGTTTAATAATTATCATTATTGGTTAATCATAGTTTCCATTATAAATAAAATATAAAACGGGTTATTAAATATAGCTATTTTATTAATTGTTAAGGTGTAAAATTAATGCTAAAAATAAGCAAATAGTTTTGCTGATTATAAAAAGTTAGCTATATCAATACGATAAGAACACAAAAGTTTCTAATTGAAAATCATATTTCTAAAATTAATTTTACAAAATTAGGGTTTTATTATTATTTTACTGCTCAATTATATAACATTTTGTTTTTTTGTCAGCTGATAAGCAAATTCAGTGCAAATTGTAAAATTGGCTAATATCAAGACGCAAAAAAACGACAATTTATTAGCATTAATAAATTGTCTTAAAATAATTATTCTTATCAAATTCGTTTAAAACATTTTTGATATCTATTTCATATTAAAATTTTTTATATATAAGTTGTTTTTGGTTGCATAATTTCAACAAGATTTAGTCTATTGCTTTTTGTATAACTTACATGCAAAGCGGATATATTAAAAGGAAAAAAGGTCCAAATATATATATATATATATATATAAAGTATAAGCAAATATAAAATTAATAGTTAAAACTTAGTTATAAGAGCTGCATCAAATAAAAAAAAAGAGGAATTGTCAAAAATTAGGGGCATAAGAATTATGTATTATATATGTATCTAGATGAGAAAAAAAATAAAAATAAACATATAATAAAAACAAAAAAAAAAAAAAACAAATATTAATATAAATTATTTTGAAAAGTTTGTCAAATCAAACCATTCAAAAAATTACAATAAGTTTAACGAAAAAGTATGATAAATGTATAATGCTGAGTAGATTTGATATCTATAAAAAATAGTCTTAAAAAAACTTTTGAATTTTTAAAATGGTATGGTTTCTTGCTTTCTAAATTTATATTGTCATTTTTGTCTTATTAATAACTTATGATTGTAGTACATTATTTTTATGATATCTTATTTTACTATACAATCTATTTTATATCACTATTTTATTTTGTTTTATTTTTTCTAACTTTTTTTTGGAAATTGATACCATTTCATCTATTAAATTTATTTTGGATTTTATTCTCTATTTATTTATAATTTGCAAAATTTTACTAAATAATGAATTTATTTAATATTATTTATTGAAATAATTAAAGTATTTATATATTTCGATTTTCATTTTTATTAAACTAAATATTTAAATTAATAAAAAATATGATCACGAAAAATAAATTTTTTATATTAAGTCTTACAATATAATACAATTTAAATTAAATTTAAACTTAAACTTAAACTATATTGTCTAGAGAATGATAATGGAAACGAAAAAGAAAAAGAAAAACTAGTTTTCACATTGCAGTAGGTACATAATCATGCTCTAGTTTATCATGAATTAGTACATTTTATTATCGATGTATTTGTTTTAAACCAAACTAACTTTTGGTATTCCACATGAAAAGATATCTATAAAAAAAAAACAAAACAATTATGAGAATAAGTATTCTGAGTGGATGGTAATATTTCTCATTTGAATAATTGAAGTTAATAATTATCGTATGGTAATAGTGGTTATTTATTTCTTTGGAATTTAATCAAGTCTTTTAATATTTTTTAACTATCAAAGTTTTTTGTTTTTAGTTTTAGCTTTAGAAAATTTTTTTTTTAAACATTTGAAATTTATCTATGACATAGAGTTTTATACTGCATTTCATATGTATAAATATCTTTTTATGTGTACATATATTAAAAAAAATTTTTACCATAATGGCAAAATTTTCATCAATTATTATTTATAATTCTACAGTTATGGAACTCATTTTTAATAATCGTTCAAAATATTTTAATATAGTATTACATGGCTTTAAGTTGCTTCTCATTTGGTTTATTATACAAAGATTTCAACTTTAATTGGCATAAGGTTACGGTTTTGTTATGAATTTAAAGTTTATTAAAAATTATCCATAATAAGAATTCATAATATTTCACTATGGGTTGCACTTATATGGTTTATTATATATATGTGTGTTTTTATTTTGCATATAAACTACGTACAGGTAGGTATATATATATGTATTCATGCTTATGTTTCATATATTTTATGTGTATTTGGGACATTTAATTGCATCTATTTGCATTTAAATGAATTCATTTTGTTTATTACTAATTTGCCACTCGTGTAAATGAATAATGTATGCATTTATTTATTTTCTTTTCTCTGTTGATTATTTTCTTTTTTACATTTTACTGATAGAAATTATCTCTTACAAAATTTTAACACGATTCAAATTGCTATTTAATTTAATTTGCTTTTTTACTGATTTTAAGTACTAACTTTATTAACCTTTCTTGCTTTTATTTTTAACTTGCTTTATTTGTTATTTACACTTTTTATTTTAAAATTTTACTTTAATAAAATGCCTTTCGACCAGTCTAAGTACACATTTGTTTCAAAAACCTTTTCTTCAATTAAAGATGACCCTTCAGTTATTCACGTTGTTCCCACTATCGCCGAATTCGATAAAAAATGGGAATCACGTCCTATTACGAATCCATTTCAATTTTCTCGGAAATGGAGCGATATGCTTGATGACGATGAGGATGAAGAATCTGTTGATCCTTGGGATCCTATATATTATGAATCTTTTTTGGTTGGTTCTGTACCTTCCACGAAAGCAACAGTTATTGAATCTAAAGATACCTCTTTGGATTCAGATTCAGATAAACCTTTGGAATCAGTCCACGTTAAATCTTTGGATTCAATTTCAACTTCTAGCGTTTATCAATTTGCGGAAAAAACTGATTCACAATTTAGTTCTTCAAATATATCTACTAAAATCGTAGAATCTAGCGATTCTATCGATGAATTGTCTGCAATCATTAGAGAAATGCAAAATGAAATTGTTTTCAAAGATGCTACCACTGTTCACAGTTTATATTGCTCAGAAATATTTCCGGAATCTGAAATATCTTCGCAGATTGATGATTCGCCATATATTTATATCGATTATACCTCCGATTATGTCACGAATATCTATACTGATTTAAAAATTACTAAAAGTGATATTCAGGAAAAAAACATAATCGCGCCAATTAAAGAAAATGATTTTGATAATTTTTTATACCTCACTAATGAAAAGAATGAAAGAAAAACTATACCTCTTTCTTCCGATCAGGTTAACGAAATTTTGAGAATAATAAATACCCCCAAGAATAAGATTAATGATATTTCGGAAAATATGGAGATGCCCATAAATAAACTTTCCTTTGGACAAATGAAATCTCACGAACTATATGAATTCTCTCCGTTAATTATTCCTTCTGCTATATACGAAAATAATAGACAACTGCATATTAATAATAAAACTGTTAAGCATGTAAATGAGTTTGAAAACTCAGAAGACGATAAACATTCTCGGTATATGGAAGGTACTAAGGAAGCCAGGGATGTTAAAAATGTAAAGGACATTAAAGAATTTAAAGAGCTCAAAGAAATCAGTGAGGTTGAAGACAATAATATTGAAAACACTAAATCTAAGAAAAAAACTGGAAAAAAAAATAATAAAAAAAAAAATAAATCAGCAAAAAAACATAAAAAATCAGTTGCAAAACTGTCAAAAAAGCTTAAGGAATCGAAAGAAAATTTAACTTCTGATGAAAAACTATTCCCTATTTCAAAAAATATTGAATTGTCACCGCTTTTAGTAACTAGAAGCAGCAGAATTAATAGTTCTAGCGTTAAAAATTACAATGATACTAATGAAATTTCAAAATATATCACTAATTCATCTATTCCAATACCATCTTCCAAATACTCTTTAATATTGAATGAAAATTTGAATATCTTTGACATTATACCTGATCTACCGGAACTAGATGATAATGATAGTTCAGTAACTTTTGATAATAGTCAAATTTTTCATAAGAGTATAGAACAATCTTTTGAAGTTTTGAATACTACATTTTTGGAAAGTAAGCAGGATTTAAAGCAAGAAGGCCATTAACAATGCTACAAGACGATAAAAAGTTAATCATGGATTTACATATAGATCAGATGAATTGATTCCAAATGACTTTAAAGAGGTAAACGACTATTACTGGTGTTTAGATTAACTCAACATATCTTAGAATAAGGATTATTTTAAATATATAAAACAATTAACTTTTTTACTCTCAAAAGAAACAGAAATGAAAAGGAGAAGGGGAAAAAAAAAGATCATTAACGGAAAAACTACTATCAAAATAATAATTTAATTTGTTATATGGAATTTCCAAATGTTTTAGATTATCAGATTTCTACTTATAGTGTGATTATTGGAAATAACTCAGTGTTTTACGACGAACAAATATTAAGTGTTAACTATTTGTTAATTATATAGAATATTTTTTATGCATTTTTCACAACTGGTTCATGCAACTTGGTCTGTTTTATTATTTATTTTTTGTTATATCATACTACTGTTTTACTATATTGTTTTATATTTATTTTTAAGGTCTATTTGGAATGATTTTTTTATAATTTTATACCCAAATTCTGGTTTTAGTGTTTACGATAGAAAAAAACTCAATAAAACATAATTATAGAAAATTATTGTAGAAAAGTAAAAGACTATAATCTACGTCGATTTAATAAATCGAAAATCTTGCATAGAAAAGTTAATTTAACTGGAAATCAACTTTACCATAAAAGATACTGTAAATAATAAAAAAAAAAATATATTTTAACCATTTAATTATAAGAAAAACGTTATAAATCAATAGTAAAAAGCAAAGTGAAAAAGCAAAATTATAGTGAAGATATATAATTCAATTAATAGTTTAAAAAAAAAATTGCATGTTTTACTTGAATCATATTATATATATAATTTTTTTACAACATGATGTAGTCTCTAAAACGTTTCTACAATACAAGACGTTTTTTGATATTTAATTTTTAATTTTTGATTTTTAATTTTGGCTTAATACAATAAAATTACTATATTTTAAAGAATTTTCTAAATACTAAATACATATTAAAACTTAGTTGTTTTACACATACAGGTATAGTTATAATAATAAAAAGATTGTTTCCTTGAGTCGCGCTATTCTTATACGAGAAGCAGGCTGCGTTATAGTAGAAAGGTTGGTAAAATATAAATAAATAAATAAGACAAAGTCTTCTGATATATTCTAAAAAAATATGATTTTTTTTTGTTAATAATAATGCCAGCTAATTTAAAATTATTACTAAAATATCGTAAATAAAAATATTCAGCGGTCTCTATTTGCACGTTTTTTTCAATTTTGGTTGTACTGTGTGCAACAGTATAGTTTTTATTATAAAAGCAAAGCGTCATTCTGAATATATAAACACATATTAATAGCATGGAAGATAAAGCTAAAGATAGAATAAAGAGTAATTTTATATATAATTTATATCTTCCCATACATCTTTTTTACAGAAATAAAATAAAAAAATTGAGTCCATTGAGTGATAATTATATATATAAATCAACTAAAAATATAAAACCATATCAATTAATGGTACAAAATAATAAAAAAACAATGAATTAATCTAACAGAGGAATAATACAATAAAGGATAATAAAAATACAGTGATAATATATAAATAAAGAATACCAGTCGACACAATCGAAAATGTCGTCTGAAAATGTCTGAAAACAACCAAGGAGTAGAACACAAAAAAAAAAACACCAACTACTTCATAAAAAGTGTAAAAAAATCACCAACGGCACTAAAAATAACTATAATAACAAATTTCTAACTCCCGAAATATTAAATAATTTTTTTCATATATTTGAGGGCCTTCCTCCTATAACGTTCTTGAATGTTAATCATACCATTGTTTTCTTCTTTTAAACAATGGGGTGGTTCTTGTTTACAAAACGTTCTTGAGTTTGACATTTCATAAAAGTGAACATATTTTTCAACCCTATTAGCGGTTGATTTCTTTCCTCCTTGTTTCATACATGATTTCAATTCTTTATTGTTATTAATAGTGAATGGCTTATCAGGAACATCCCCACTATCATATATGGGGAGAACTGTTTTCAACTTTGAATCAATTTCGTCACTTTGCCAAAGGACAAAGTTATCTCTAGGGCTTGGGAAACCCTTCCTTCGCAGTATTCTATTGTGGTACGTTGCATAGATTCTTCTATTTCTTCTTGTACCTTTTAACTTACGCAACTTTTTTATTTTTTTCTCTTTATTTTTTATTTCGTAATCCTCTTTTTTCCATTTTATTTCTGTTAATGTAGTTTCTCCAACTTCATCTATTTCATCCTCTTTTTTCCATTTTATTTCTGTTAATGTAGTTTCTCCAACTTCATCTATTTCATCCATTTCATCTATTTCATCTTCTTGTAATTTTTTTATTCTTTTCACCTGATCCTCTTCCTCATCGTCCTCATCGTATATTATTCTTTTTCTTTTTAAATAGGTTTTCTTTATAATTTTAAAGTTAGCCTTTCTTTCTAGCCGGTTTGTAGTGATTTCTGAACTTTCAACATAATCAATTTCTGATTCAAGAGTCGATAATTCAGAAGAGTAATTTTTTATTGTATTAGCATTATTTTCATGTACATCATTAGAATCATTTTTTTCAGGAATATTCGACAACTGTTCATTCGATTGATTTTTTGGTTGTTGTTGAAGAGATGAGTTTTCTTCCTTAATTAGTTCGGACTCATGTTTCGAATCATAAAATTGAAAAGAATCAATGGAAACTAAAGAAGTTAATGACCATACAAGGTCTAATTCTTCAAATGAATATTTATTATAAAATTTTAATTCGGGAAATAAGGATAAATTGAAATTATTCCTTGGTGATTCGTCCTTGGAATCAGATGCACCTCTCTCATTTGAAGATTCGAATGAATAAAATGAAGGCATTTTTATTTGAATTAGATTTTAATTTGAAATTATTACCGTTAATTTGGCAATTTGAACTTTGAATAACTAAACACAATCTGTGCTTTTTTAATTTTTTTATTGTCTTTATAAACTTAGGATGTTTATAAAGAAATCTTTAAATATCTGGCTAATTTAAAATACTTAAACTTCAATATTTAATTTTTCAAGGTAGCTTTACGCAGGAAAAAGTACAAATGAATGAGAAGGAAAAAAAAAATAAGAAAAGCAGCATTTTGTTTACAGATTGTTTTGTATCGTTTAGCTAATCAATTAGTTATTCGAGTGAGTGAACAAGTAAACAAGTAAACAAGTAAACAAATAAATGCAAATTTGTTTGTATATTTATTTGTTTATTTTTATTTTTATTTTTTTGTTTGCATTTATTTGTAAAACTTCGAAGTTTACGGTATTGTAACGTTTAAAACAAATTACATTTATTTATTATTTATTGCATGTATGAAAGGAAATGACTGCATTCTTATAAAATATACTTAAAAAAATATCATACTATATTATATAAAACAATATAATTGGCACTCTCATGCAAAGTTATACATGTTTGCATGTGTTCTTCGCGTATAAACTATCAATCTATGTCTGATATTTGAAAATGTATATAGACTTGTGATTGTTGAATGATAATTAAAATATTTAAAAAAAAAGAAAAAAGAGAAAAAAAAAACAGTCTCATAGACTGTGAAAAGGACTCTTGCATATTAATGAAAATACATTATTGAAATTAATTTACAAATCTAATACATAGCTTTGTATACTAGTTATATGGGACTATAGGTGGATTATTAACTATTATAGATAATATTTATTAATTGTTATATGCCGAATTTATATGGATTATTATTTTTTTTTTCCCCCTCACCAGAATATCAACTACAAAGGAGGGGTCCTTCTAAAAGGAAATATTAGGAATAATTACTGAAAAATAAAAAAAATAATTAAATATATTATTGAAACTGTAAATCAGCATATAAAAATTATTAAGCAAATATAACAAGAAAAAAAATGTCTGCTTCGTGGTCGGCTATATGTAAATGATTTCATGTATCTAAAAGAACTACATAGGAATATATACTTTTTTATACTAGAAGAATATATATTAAGTACTACGTAATATGTGTACTTATAATTTGCATCAAGGATTACTTAAAGGCTTAATAAATCATCATACATGTATGACTTTAAAATATAGGTTTAATAATATTGCTTATATTTTGTTTTTACTCCAATGTTTTTATCTATAAATATTGGATCAAATATGTGATAAGCAGATTTTTATAAAAAAAAAAACGTTTATTTGAATATGTTTATTAAATAAAGAATACGGATAACAAAACAAACAATAACAAACCAGAAAAATAACAATAATCAATAAATATTTCTAAATAAATAACAAAAAAAACAAAAAAAAAAAAAACAATTAATTCAACGTTTACCCTTATATGAAATATTAACTGATTGTATAGAGTTTTCCGAAATTGAATGAGAATCGTCATTTCCTTTTTTAGCATCAATAACAATAGTTTCTGGATATTTTTCATGATCAGACATTCGATAAGAATTCTTTCTTGTAAAAGAAGCATCAGCCATTCTCTTTGCAGCTTCATCACCTTTGAAAATGCGAGTGCATAGTAAAACTATTTGGTTCCTAGATTCAAATATTGGTAAAATTGCAATTACACATATAGCGAAAAAGGCCCAAATAAACATAACGACGATCCAACCTCTGAAAAAAGATTTTGAAAAGATATATTTAGAACCATATAAAGGAAGCGGGAAAAGAATCAAGTAAAAAAGTACGAAAAAGACTGAAATGCATATACCCCAAAGACGAGCTTTCTTAAGATGTTTATCTTCAGATAGTTCTAAATCAAGTTGTTCTTGAGTTGCTTGTAAACCAGTATCAGGAACTTCAATACCATTTTGTTTATCATAATCTGAATCATCAGCTTGTTTTATTGTTTTAAATAATTTAAAATCAAAATTATCTGGTTTAAGGAATGTGATTAAAGGTACAAATAAAAGTGGAACACCAATTGCAGTAGTATTACCGGCTGCTAAAGCTTCATTTGTAGATAAAGTTGCAAGTGTAACGGGGCCACCTGATTGATTATGGGCATAACCGATCCAAACACCGAGAGCAGTACATGAGGAAAGAGTTGTACCGAAGATGTATGCATATTTTGACATTTTCTTCCAAAATAAAGTGCAGGCCATTGGAACTATACAAACATCAACAACGATACCAGAGACAGTTGTAATAAAAGCTACATCAAAATTTGCATGAGCTAGACCAATTGCTAAACCTATTGTAAACACACCGAAACTAATAACGCCGATATGACCTACGCGTACTAATTGTTTACCAGTAGCATTTGGATTAATATATGCTTTATAAACATCATAAGTGATTAAAGCAGAAACAGCTACAGTTTCTGAAGAAAAAGCAGCAGTTACAGCCATAAAGATGATTGTTAAAACAGCACCACCGCCTATTTTACCCATTAAAGAAATTGCAGCATATGGTAAAACTAAACCTGCACCAATTTCTTCAGTAGACATTCTATTTGGATAAGTTATAAAACTTGGAGTATGTTCCATAGCAGCAGTAGCTAAACCCATCGTTGTAGCTAAACAGAAAGGAATAGTGAACCAACATAAACCACCTAAAACATAACCACCTAAAGCAGAAGCAGGATTTGAAGCAATTGCTTTTTGGAAAAGTTGTGAATCAACAGAAGCGGCCCAACCTGCACCGAATAAAACTAAACCAAAAAGACCACCTTGATGTGAACACATTGTTAAATAAGAACCCTTATGATTACCCTTTATTGGATGTAAGATTGCAGCTTCAGTTAATAACTCCCACATTGTATCAGTGGAACCAATTATATTTGAAGTTGTATAAGTTACAAATAAAAATATAAGCATAATAATATATAGGATTAAAACGTGTGTCCAATCAGTTAAAAAAGTTGCTTTTATACCACCTAAAAGAGTATAAACAATAACACCAATTGGGAAAAGAACAATTGCAGCATCACGATTCATACCAGTTAAAGTTGCAAATACAGAAGAACCATTAATTAAAAGATTTGCAGAATAAGTAATTTGTTGTATAAGAGAATAACCACACATTAATAAATGAGTTGTTGAACCGAATCTTAATTTAACAACTTCTTGAAAAGTATGACAATTTGGAGCAATTCTTTTTAATTCTATAGCAGCAGTTGCGAATAAAATGATTTGCACACAAGCACCTGCACCATACCACCAGGGACCAGATACACCCCAAGAATAAGCAGAAGTTGAAGATAATAAAAGGGTTGAACCAATTGTCCATGATGAAACAACAGCTGACGTAACCAAACCTGTTTTAACTGAACGTTTTGCAGTCATCATCATTTCTGAATCTTGAACTTCTGACATATATTTTTTTAAAAGCCAAGAAACACCAGCCATAATAATTGCAAATGCAGCTCCAACACCAACAATTATTCCATAACCAACACCTTGGTTAAACATTGGCATGTGTTGAATTGAGGACATGATGGGTTATAAGAAATTTATATTTGTATCTGTATTTATATTTGTATTTATATTTGTATTTATATTTGTATTTGTATTTATATTTATATTTAAATTTATAATTCAACTCCAGTGATATCGATATAATTGATTTCTTCGTATTGTTTTATATTCTATTCATATCTATTTATGTTTGGATATTGGGGGACATATGTGTATTTATATATTTATTTACTGATATATACGTCTTGAATGTATTTATGTAAATTTATAAACATTACCGATCCGCTCTTTATCTATTACTACTTAGTTATTTACTACACGATTACTCAAGCGAATAAAATGTACAAACATAGAAAAGAAGCATGATTAAAATTTACTAATACTACAGGCTATTATTAAAAGGAATAAAAGTATATCAAATACTAAAAAAAAGCATTAAAAGCACAAAATATCAAAGATTAACGGTTAAATTAAAGGTTAAAAATTGATGCCAAGATCTAGATTAAAGATTAGATCAAGATTAAATAAAACTAGGATTTAGATTAAAGATTAAGAATTTTAATTAAATTTTTTATCCAATAGGAAAAACTCTTAGTCGATGGATTTCAATTTGGGATAAAATAAAGCGTTAAGTTTAATTTAGTGAAATATTTGGTATAAATACACGCCGAGCGTTTATTTATATAAGATATCCGGATAAATTACGTATTTTTTTTATTTTTTTTTACTTTGTTTTATATAAAATTATGATATTTTAATACTATATAATATAAACATTATCACATTTACTTTGTTTACTTTGTGTACTTTGTATGTACTTTGTATGTAGTTTGTATGTAGTTTGTATGTACTTTGTATGTAGTTGTAGTTTGTATGTAGTTGTAGTTTGTATTTTATATTTCTGCAATACCCGCTTATCTTTCCTATCAGGATGGTTGGTTGCTAGGTTGACAAATCTGGAAATGCCATACGTAATGAAAGGAATTATAATTATATTATAAGTTACTATGAAAAAGACAGTCTTTTTGCCCAGCGCTAGGAGTGACAAAGTGGGGAATGAATGTAGAATAATAATCGTAATAGAAAATAATACATGGTAATAATAGTAATATTGATAGTGGGTGTACAGGGCGTCTAACTGTGCGTACTGATTCGGGCTAGATTGATTTGATTGATTATTTAGTATAGTTTCCATTGGTTTTTGTTATTTAGTATAGTTTCCATTGGTTTTTGTTATTTAGTATAGTTTCCATTGGTTTTTTGTTATTTAGTTTTTAATCTACTTATTCTACATAAACAGTAATTATAAACTCCAAACATACCCAAACATCCACTTGCAATCCCACATGCACATGTGCACATGTGCACATGTGCAAATGCGTACAAGTAACAAAAGTAAACATAAATAAACATTAAACACATAGTAACATATACATCATACACATCACGTAAATATTGGCTTAATATTGAGACTTTTCAAAACCTCTATCCAGTCCAAACACTCCGGTTCACAATTTGTAGCGAATCTTGAGTGCCATGAAACTCCTGGCTTTTCTAGTTTTTGCTTTCTAGACCAAATCTCTTTAATACATTCAATAGCTGACACAGAATTAGCAAATCCAGTTTCTGTTAATCTTTTAAAAAACCTGTTAATTACACGTTCATACACATCATCATATCTTGATATACAACCAGAAATAAATAATGGAAAGGCAATGCCAGCCTCAGGAGGAACACCAGGTTTCATACATTCAGCAATATCTATTATAACTCTTGCTGCAAATTGAACTAATTCATAAGGAATTATAGATAAAAACATCCCTTTAGACCTGTAAGATAACTTCCTTACTGCTCTTTCAATAACTTTTCGTAAACATATAATTGCTGCACATCTATACATTTCTGCCATTCCATCCAAAAGATCTTCTTGTTCAAATTTTGTATAACTTCTTAATTCTGGTGAAAATCGTGAAATAAATGTTTTATAATTTAAAGAATGTATCGTTTCACGTTTGTAATTTGAATATGTCCATTTATTAACTTGTTCCCACATTATAGTAAATACGACAAGCATGTTCTCTGGGAATAAAAAATTTTCATGTGCTAACCTTGAAATCCTCCATAATAAACAAAAAATTCCTGAATATTTATACATTAATGAATCATAATTTGAAACATCATTAGATAATTTCATTAATTTATCCCTCTCCTTATCATATTCTTTCAAATTAGAAGCTATCAAATTATCTTGCAATACTTCTTTATTAACCTCACCAATAGAAGTACTGTTAAAATTATTAAATTCATTATTTGTAGATATAATTTTAGAACTATTCAACATATCCGTCCATGCACCATTATGATTATTATATTCATCCGAGGAATTGTTATTATTTAAAACGGATGTAGAATTGTTATTATTATTTAAAGATAATGCATGATTAAGAGGTTGATATCTAGATGAAATATGATTAAAAGATTGATTTCCAGATGGCTTAGAAAGTTCTTCCTCAAATCCAAGTGCAGATAAATCTGAAAATAAAGGAAATGATCCGATTGTAAGAGATGATAAAACATCATGATATAAGAAAGATCGTAATAACCAATTTTTCCGTTTATCTAAGGAACTCGTATAAGCCTTTTCACCACCAGAGCTTCCTATAAACTTTCTAACTGCAGAAAGATGATGCAGCCAAGATGATCCACCATCCTGTGATTCGATACCACACATTAATAAACAAGCAGCTATTAAATGATCCTTTGATTTAAGTGGATTTTGAGAGTTTAATAATAAAGGAGCTGATGTACTAGATTGAGAAGGGAGTTGTGATGAAGATGATGGTTCTGAAGCATCAGAAAAATTTTGCTCCCATAAATTTGGGTCTTGTAAGTTTTTATTAAATGAAGAAGGATTATTAGAAAACATTTCCAAATATAAAGATTCAGCATTAGAAGTTGAATATTGTGTAGGTTTACTTTCTTCATTTGATGTAGAAGTTTCTGCAAGTTCTTCCAATATAGATTTTGTTGCTAATCTATAATATTTTGATACTAAATCAATACCAGCATCTGTTAAATTAAATTTTTGAACAGCAGCCCAGGCAAGAATAGTATTACGAACAGCAGTTGAATGTGCCATCATTGGAACAATTACCAAAAGAAAAGCTGATCTGCTTCTATCTACAACAGATATAAAGGGAACGGATGTAGACATCCAAAAGTTTAATAAATCACGTTCTTTTTTAGTTCCAGATGAACCTAAAAAAAAAGGAAAATAGTCAGTTTCTTTGTATCGTTTAAATTCTATTTGATGATTATTTTTGGTAAAATCTTTAATTATAAATGAACTATGTTCTTCATCTAAAACAAGATTCTCTAAATCTGAATTTTGACCTTCTTGATTTTCATTTATTGTAGTCATATTATTATCATCATCATCATAAGATTGAGTCAAAATATCTGACGCCAAAGTAGATTGAATTTGTAATTCTGTAAGCAAAATATCTTCATATTCTCGTAATCCCAATCCTTCTCCTCTTTCTCTTCCTTGTTGTTGTAACATATTATAGCAAGATTGAATATTGTTTGTGCCAGCTAATGAATGCAACTGATGTAACTCTGATCTATGCGAAAAGGGCATTGGATGAATAATATTTCTTTTGAGTGTAACAGAATCATTTTGGATGTTGTTTAAGGTGTTTAAGGTGTTTAAAGTGTTTAAATTGTTATTTAAATTGTTATTTAAATTGTTACTTATATTGTTACTTATATTTATTGGGTTAATTTGGTGGTTATCAGGTAGGCTTATATTAAAATTGTTGGAAGAATCATTCAAATTTTCATTGTTAATTGGATTGGATAAGACAATCAAGTCTAAGTTATTCGCATATTGGTCTTTATTATTTGGAATAGTGTTGTTTAAATTTTGACAATTATAATTATTTTCATAATGCAAAGTATAATTAAAATTAGAGGTGTCGGGATATTGATTTTTTACAATAGCTTGAACTTCTTTCACTGAAGTTGAGCCTAAAGTTGAATCAAAAGCTGAACTAGTGGAAGATGACTCCAAAAGTGGGTCTACTTTTTGTCTTTTTTTATTTGTATCTACATCTGTGTCGAAACAAGAAAAAAAAACAGAACTACTTTTCGGGTCTTTTGTATTAGATATTGGCACTTTAAAAACAGTTGGAGTTTTAAATCTTATTTTATCTCTCCATATACATTCCCGACCTATTCTTTCACAGTTTTGGCAAACTGGAAAAGTTTCGTCACATTTTTTTTTTCTTTTTATACAAGTTTGGCAACCTTCTCTGGATCTTTTTGTGAATCTTCTGACTCGTTTTTTGGGTTCATTTGTCGTTCCTTTGACGGGTTCTTTTGGGATGTTTTCACTTTGAATGTTTTTGTTTTTTTCATGGTTTAAATTCTCGTCTGTTGTAGATTTATCTTTTATCATATTGGATAGTTAATTTGAAAGGGCCTAAGGGTCTAAGGGTCTAAGGGTCTAAAAGGTCTAAAAGGTCTAAAAGTCTAATTTGAAAGTCATTTCAATGGTACAAATAACTTGAAAGTTAAGTCTATTTCCAAGAAGGTTATCTAAAGATCGAGATGTGATTACCTAAAAGAGAAATAATTTCCAAATAGGGAAGTGAGAAACGCTGTGCCAAGAAAATAAATAACGCTAGTGCAAAATTGAAAAAGATAGCGCACTAGTATTAAATAGGAAATAAAAAACCATGAGTGCCAGTACCAAATAGGAAATAATTTCCAATAGGACTAAAACCAAAACATGTAAATATTTACAATAATTTCTATTTTTAACTCTAGAGATTTTATTATTATTACATCAATTGACGTTTATTCAAAAAAAAAAAAAAAAAAAAAAAAAAAAAACTAACCGTTTACAACTATTAATAATAGCTTACATACTACACTAAAGTGGAAACTGTACTCGAAATTTAAAGCGATAAAAAAATCCTATTTGGGAAATAATACCCATTGTTTAAAATATACCCGATATCCGTTTAGACCACGTAATAGATCGGAAATAATTATTTTTCCCATTATAGTCTATTGTTGTCTATAGAGCGAGAAAAGTTTCTATTATGGTTAGTGATATCGGTAATCGGTATCTGGTAATCGGTATATTATTTATCGTCTACTAACTACATACTATATTACAGGACCAAGCTTTACCAAGTACCCCTCAGTGTGATATTCAATGTACACTGTTTTGAGTTATTATGTAGATAGCGCTATCACAATAAGTGGAGTAGATTAGATAAGCTAGGTATATAAATAGTCTACCGTTGACTGTTGTGAAGTTTTTTTTCATCTTACATATTTATTTTCTACATATTACCCGCACATATTATCCTTACATATTTACACTACTTACTATAATCTACCATAATCTACCATAATCTACATAATCTACCATAATCTACCATAATCTACATAATCTACCATAATCTACATAATCTACCATAATCTACATAATCTACCATAATCTACATAATCTACCATAATCTACTATACTATAATTATCACAAATAATACAACGCAATTAAAAAAACTCAAATCCAACTGTAAAGTCTTATTCTATAAATTCACGCTTTATTTAATTTAGATTTTACTTTAAATTTCCTGCATATTACGATAATCACCATAACAACGGATAATATTCTAATCATTTCTTCGCCGACAATAGTTTCGCGGATAGCTGTTTTCTTGTAGCAACGGATCGCACTCACATTAGATAAGAAATACGAATACTTTTAAATATTTAATATTTCGACCTTATTAGTTTATATTTATATATATATTATATATTTATATTTATATTTACATATTCACATATCATATTGGGCTGATACATCACTCATCAATTGTAACAATGAAATTCTTGAAAAAAGTCCTGGTTGCAAATCGAGGAGAAATTGCTTGTCGACTAATCGAAGGATGCAAAAAAGAAAATATTGAAACAATCGCAATTTATTCAAAGGAAGACGCAAATTGCCCACATGTTGTTCAAGCAACCAAAGCTGTTTTGCTGACTGATAATAATAATAACAATAACGAATCCCAAGCTTATATCGATATAGACCAAATTATATCCATTGCAATCGCAAATAAAGCACAGGCAGTTATTCCTGGATACGGATTTTTATCAGAAAATGAAGAATTTGTAGATAAATTAAATAAAAATAATTTATTATTCATTGGTCCTTCAGTTGAATCTATTAAATTTTTTGGTTTAAAACATTTAGCAAGAGAATTCGCTTTGAAATCAAATATTCCAATCATACCTGGAAATGATGGTTTGATTGATTCAGAAGATGAAGCTTTAAAAATTGCCGAAGAAATTTCTTATCCAATTATTATTAAATCAACCGCTGGTGGTGGCGGTATAGGTTTGAAAATTTGTTATAATTCTGATGAATTAAAAGAAAATATCACTAAAATTAAATTAAGATCAAATCTTTTATTTAAAAATTCTGGTGTCTTTATTGAAAAATATATTAAAAATTCAAGACATATTGAAGTTCAAATCTTTGGTAATGGTTCAGGTGACGTAATTACTTTTGGTGAAAGAGAATGTTCAATTCAAAGAAGACATCAAAAGGTAATCGAAGAATCACCTTCACCATTTGTGGCTGCTTCGTTAACTACAAACAATAATAAAAACTTACGCTCTGAATTGTGCAATGCAGCAGTTTCATTGGCAAAATTAACTAAATATAAATCTGCTGGTACTGTTGAATTTTTAGTTGATGATGATACTAGCTCTTTTCATTTTCTAGAAATGAATACTCGTTTACAAGTTGAACATGGAATAACTGAATTAACTTATGATATTGATTTAGTTTATTTAATGCTTTTACAAGCTGATTATGAATTATCTGGTTCTAATGGTATACCAAGTGATCTTTTATATTCATTTTCTCCAAATTATATAAATGCAAATACAACTACAATCACAAAAGATAAAAAGACATATCCCAACGGAGCTGCTATTGAAGTTCGTCTTTATGCTGAAAATCCTATTAAAGATTTTGCTCCTTCACCAGGTATACTTCATAATGTTTATTTACCAAAATCTAAAAATGAATTTTCTTATCTAGATTGTAAAATTCGTATAGATCATTGGATTGAAACTGGTACAAAGATTTCACCATATTTTGATCCATTATTAGCCAAAATAATGGTTTGGGCACCAAACCGTCCAATGGCAATAAAAGGAATGGTTAAACTTCTTAATACTATTAAAATTCAAGGTCCACCAACAAATTTAAATTATTTAAAATCAATTATATTAAATCCACAATTTGAAAATGGTTTTACATTAACTTCTTTTCTTTCATCTAAACAATTTATCAATTATTATAAACCAAATGTTATTGAATTTATTTCATCCGGTGCTTATACAACTATTCAAGATCTTCCTGGTAGAATAAATATTAATGGTGGTATACCAATTTCTGGTCCAATGGATCTTTATTCATTTAAAGTAGCAAACTCTTTAGTTGCAAATGATTCTTTAAATACTGAAGCTTTGGAAATTACATTTTCTGGTCCAATTATTAGATTTTATTCAGAAACAATAATTTCTCTTACAGGTGGTGAATTTGAATTCAAAATTAATGGAATTTCTGCTCCAATGTGGTCAACAATTTTAATTAAAAAGGATTCTATTGTAACAATTGGTAATTCAACCGGTTCGGGTTCTAGAGCTTATTTGGCAATTAAAGGTGGTTTCCCGAATGTTGCAAACTACCTTGGATCTAAATCTTGTTCACCAACTTTAAAAATTGGTGGTCATCAAGGTCGTACAATATTTTTAGGTGATTGTCTTGAAATAGATCCATTAGATGCTGATGATATTAATTATAATTTAACATCCTCATCCTCATTTAACTCAATATTTACACTTCCTAGAAAATATATTCCCAAATATGAAGGTTATAATAATATAAATGATAAAGAATCATATTGGAAAATTAGAGTTATTCCGGGACCCCATGATACTCCAGAAATTTTGTCTAAAGAAGGAAAAGATTTAATTTATAATACAGTATGGAAAGTTAATCATAATTCAAATAGAGGTGCTTTAAACTTAGATGGTCCTAAACCAATTTTTTCAAGATCATCTGGTAAAGATGGTGGAAGACATCCTTCAAATATTCTTGAATATGGTTATCCAACTTGTGGAATTTCATTTACAGGTGATAATACTGTTATGTTTGGTGTAGATGGTGCAACTTTATCTGGGTTTGTTTGTGTTGCAACTCCTATTGAATCTGATTGGTGGAAATTTGGTCAAGCCAAACCTGGTGAAGGAATAAAATTTATACCAGTTTCCTGGGAAGATGCTATTGAAATTCATGAAAAGAGAGATACTTATATAGACTCTCTTTCGCAAGCAATTAATAATATTAGATACAATTTGAAATCAAACTCGATTGGTAAGGAGAGTGATACTAAAGCAATATTACCAGATATACCAAAAGATGTATTTGAACCCAATAGCAAACCATATACTGGGGATACAATTTTATGGGGTAGAGAAGAATCGATTGAAAAAAATTTACCATTTGTTGAATTCCGTCAAGCTGGTGAATCAATGATTATTATTGATTTTGGTATTGAAAAATTTGATTTAATGAATTGTGGAAGACAATATTCATTGTCATTAATTCTTGAATCTGAAGAATTTAAAAACCGTCAACCAAATATTTATAAATCAATTCTTAGAACTGAATCAACATCAGGATCACTTGTTGTTGTATTTGATTCATTATCATTAAAGATTAATAGAGAGCTTATTTTAAAAGAATTAATATCTATTGAAAATTCACTCCCACCATCAGAAGAACTTAAAATTAAATCAAGAATATTTAAATTACCAATTGCATTTAAACATTCAGCAATTGATTCTTGTATTGAACGATATATTAAATCACAAAGACCTTATGCAAGTTATTTACCTGATAATACTAAATTTCTTATGGATTCATCATCAATTGATTCATTTGAAGAGTTTAAGAATAATGTGGTTGGTAAACCAGAGGTTATTACCGCAATCTCATTTCTTTGTGCATTACCAATTTTTGTCCATGTTGATCCAAGATTAAGATTTATGACACCAAAATATAATCCTGCACGTACTTTTACTCCAGCTGGAGCAATTGGTACAGGATCATTAGGTCAAGCAATTTATTCAGTGGATGCACCTGGTGGATACATGTTATGGGGTATGACACTTCCAAATTGTTGTTGGAATACATTTTCGAGATTAAACGGATTTAAAAAGGATAAACCATGGTTATTCAATTTATTTGATCAAATAGTCTTTTATGAAGTTAACGAGGAAGAATTAACAGATTTAAATTTAAAACTTTTAAGTCATGAATTTGATTTAGAATTTGAAGATTCTATATTTGATTTTAAACAATATAAAAAATTTGTTGATTCAATTTCAGATCAAGTTGAAGAAATCAGATCAAAGCAAATTAAAGCAAATAATGAAATAATGGAAGAGGAAACTAAACTTCTTCAACAATGGGAAAATGAGAAATTATTAGGCAAAGGTGTCAAAAATAATATTGAAGAATTATTAATTGATCCTAATAATAAAAAAGTTCAATCTCCAATGAATGCAAGTGTTTGGAAAATTAATGTTAAAAAGGGTGATATTATTAGTAATGATGATGTTATAATTGTTTTGGAAGCAATGAAGATGGAAATTCCAATAAGATTAAATTTAGATTCAAAAGAGAAATATGAAGTTTTAGAAATTATTGTTGATGAGGGTGATGTTGTTTTACCAGGTGATAATTTGGTTATTATTAGATAATTTAAATGATATTTAGGATAGTATATAAGGTAAACAATAGCAAACAAGATAAACAATAGCACAAGATGTATAAACAATAGCAAAAGATATATAAACAATAGCACAAAATATATTAAATATAGCAAACAAATATAAAGATATAAAATGTATAACTATTTAAACAAACGCCATAACTTCATTACAAAAAATAGAATAATATAAAAAAAAAAAAAAAAAAAAAAAAAAAAAAAAAAAAAAAAAAAAAAAAAAAAAAAAAAAAAAAAAAAAATAAAGAAATTTAAAGCCCAATCTTTCTCAAACGTCGATCTCGCTCTTCCTCTTCTTCTTCATAAATTTTAACTCTTTCTAACATTTCATCTCTCTTTTTGAGCCTCCATCTTGCAATTTTTGCACGTTCGTGAACTTTAAATCCATAAATCTTCGGTATAAAAATATCGATAGGTTTTTCAGGTATAAAAGCAGGATAAACTTGAAATAGCATATGAGGAAAAGTTGAACCGAAATATGCACCGTCGATTGCTGAATGACGGTTTGATTTTGGATTATATATATCTTCACAACTTGGACAATATAATTTTACCGGAGAAACATGTGGTTGATCAGCTTGTCCTAAAGGTAATAGTGGATTTAAGTTGCATAAAACTCGAGGACATTTACCAAAATCTGCTTTTTTGTACTTTTCAATCATTTTCTGCAAACCATGAGCGGTTAAAATGTATCTTGCATGTATGAGACCGTATAAATGTCTTGCTGATTTTTCAATAGCATCTCTCATTTTGTCATCACATTCCTTGGCTGTGTGTAGTGTGTTAGTTTGTGATTAAGAGAAGAGATTAAACGAATGTAAATATAAATGTAAATATAAATATAAATGTAAAATATAAAATTACTAAATGATTGAATAAATAAATAGTTGATTAAAAGAAATACAAAAACAAATTAACCAATTTAATAATTAAAAAAGCTCAAAAATAAAAATACAAAACTAGTCAAATAATTAAATAATCAAATAATCAAATAGATAAAAATTAAAATTAAAATTAAAAAAATGAAAATGAAAATAAAATACAAAAAACAAAAAAAATAAGAATAAAATTAAAAAATAATTAAAATAAAATTAAAATAATTAAAAAATAATCAAAAAAATTAAAAAATAAAAAAATAAAAAAAATTAATATAAATAAATAAAAATAAAATAAAAAATAAAAAATAAAATAAAATTAAAATAATTAAAAAATAATCAAAAAAATAAAAAAATAAAAAAAATTAATATAAATAAAAAATAAAAATAAAAAAATAAAAATAATTAAAAAAGAATAATAAATTAAAATAAATTAAAATAAATTAAAATAAATAAAAAATAAATAAAAAAATAAAAAAATAAAATAATAAATAAAATAAAATTAAAACAATTAAAATAAAAAATAAAATAAAAATAAAATCCTATGGCAACTGGAAATACAGAATATTAGCACATTATAAAATATTTATATGGAGCATTCACGGTATAGTGTCATTCGCCAGTTATTGTATATATGTGTGTGTGTATGTGTATGTGTAGGTGTATGTGTATATGTATATGTATATGTATATATGTATGTGTGTATATGTATGTGTATATGTGTGTGTATATGTGTATACATATACACACACATACACATACATACACACACATATACACACCTACACATACATATACACATATATACACATACATATACACATATTTTAAATACTCTAAACACTATTGGCATAGTATTTCGTTTTAAGCCATATAAATATTCCATAATGTACAATACTCAGTCACCCCATAATTCAATACATACTAAATTGATCAGTGATAACATCTAAGGCATACTGATAATAACCAACTTCTGAGTTAAGACCGGTTAAATTAAATCTGTCGAGTATAAACTCTTCATCTACTTCACAGAAATATTCGTTTCCTTTTGTGCCGAGGAACCAGTCTACCCAGTATTCTGGATGTTAGTATGGGTGAATAGCCAACTAAGCATACTATACGTAGTATAGTATGGTATAAATATAAATATAAATATAAATATAAATATAAATATAAATATAAATATAAATATAAATACATAAACAGCAACTCATAACTATCTGTTATACGTAGAATAATATATAATATATACTATACTATAAGCTGTATTTATAGTATAGTATTATATAGTATGGTGTGTTGTTTATATATGCTATAAAATAATATATTATAAAATATATAATATACTATAGTATTATATAGTTATATAAAGTATAAATATAATTTATACTATATACTTTATATACATATATATATATATATATATATATATATATATTGTATGCTATATATACAATATTAAATAATATAAATATACTATAATATATTTATTGCTTATTATTATATAGTATATTATATAGTATATTATGTATATATAATATGCTATATAATATGCTATATAATATGCTATATAATATGCTATATAATATGCTATATAATATGCTATATAATATTATGTATATAATATAACGTATATTATGTTATATTATACTATATATAGTCAATTATATTATATTATATAGTATAACAATAAAAACAGCATATAAAATATAATGATTATATATACTATAATAGTAAACAACATAATATCATTTCTATTATAGATTACTAGGTATATTATATATAATATTATATATAATAACTATAAGTAATATAAATACAATATACAATATAGTATATATTATATTGTATATATTATATTATATATATTATATTATATATATTATATTATACTATATAGTATATTATATTATATAT